>JAUBNY010000635.1:3958428-3999021 GCA_032275445.1 Crypturellus soui | reverse complement strand
CATGCCCCTTTTCCCAAGCTTAGCATCTCTTTCCTCCTTAGGCCGCTCCAAGTATTGCATCCATTTAGAAAAGTCAGTGGGGAAGAGCCAGTCGTAGGCAATGGCTTGATCAAAGCCTGCAGGCCTTGGTCTTTTATAGCATTAGTCTTTAGTTTGCACTACTAAATCATTATTTCCTGCAATTCTTTCTTGATACGAGAAATAGGTAGTTTTCTTGGTAACATATTGTTTGGGTTAATATACTTACTTTTTGAAAAACATGCTGTTTAAACCACATATCCTATTTAAGCTGAAGATTTCTGTTCACGGGACTAAAAATGTTCAAAATGAAAAGATAAATGGGTCTGAGACTTATCTTGTCATGAAGCCATTGGATCCTCTCTTTCCCAGCTTCTTGATTCCCAGCTTTTTTTTAAGAGTTAGTGATGGGGCCTTAGACCCCTCTTCTTTAAAGTGATGTTTTTTTCCTTTTTTCTTTGAACATCTATCCCATTACACCTTAAATATTTGGTCGCACACTGACTTGTCCGGCACTACCAATCAGCATGTAGTTTCATGGTCCTCTGATCTAGTTCCGCATCTCCTTAGGGTATCAGACTTTAATAGGAAAGTATTTGATTTGTGGTTGCTTGAGTTGATTCTGACAGCAATTAAATCATGTCGGAATTTTTTTACAAAAGCAGTATGAAAAGGATCAGTACAGAAGATAAATGGAAAGGACTTAAATCTTCTCAACTTTGCTATCCAGAAAATATTTACAGAGTCATAAAGTTAGTGAATTTTTGCTCAA
The DNA here is from genome assembly GCA_032275445.1 of Crypturellus soui. Taxonomy (NCBI): domain Eukaryota; kingdom Metazoa; phylum Chordata; class Aves; order Tinamiformes; family Tinamidae; genus Crypturellus; species Crypturellus soui. The sequence goes on along the minus strand of JAUBNY010000635.1, from coordinate 3,998,231 downwards.
AGCAAATGCTACTCATGTTACAACATTATAGACATAAGAAAGACAGGTCTGTGTTCATGCGTATTTGGGATGCTACCCTTATTACATTAAAGTACATCTGGTTTCAGGTTTTTATCTTGAAGGTTTTTTGCCTGAATCTTGTATTAAAAAATGCAAATAAAATGCTACAGTGATTACTACCTTGAGGTTTTCCTTGTTGATGTATCTGTGACTGATTATATATACATATGAATATTAAAACACTGTAAAACTTACGTATGACTGTGTTTTCTAAGTCCAGCATGTAGGTGATACTAGCTGAAAGCGAATGATCTGAATGATCACATGCAACACCTGAGTGCTAATCTAACAGTAGCTTTCATCTCTAGGCTGAAATCTTTATCATTCTGACAGTATACTAAGCTCTATGTAGAAATGATTATTTTTCAGTTACTAGATTCATTTTACCATAACACTTCAACTTTTGAGAGAGTATATTTGAAAACCATATTGACAAATACACCTCTGTTTTGTAGACATGGCAGTTTTAATGACTTTACTTTGCCAGAAAGTGTGTTTCCTTCTGCGGCTGTGATTATTCGACAGTTCACAGTTTGTTTGGAGACTGTTGGCAAAAAATGTCTAAATCTTATATTCACAGTTAATTGCACATCAGTAAAACACAAAGTACAAAACAATCTGAGAAATAATTTTCTAAGTATCAACTGAACCTGCAAAAAAAGGAAAGCTACTGTTTGAAAAATTGTCATGATATGTTGTAGAAATCTCTGTGTTGTGACAGGACTTTGAAATCCAAGCAAGAAAATTAAAATCTGTTCTGCTTTTTGCGGAAATAAGCTGTTGCCTTTATATCCTTCTATCTTGCTCTTTGTGGGCAGACCTCCTCTGTCTCAGCTGAGTTCCCTGACACTGTTCACCTTGTAGTAACTATACACCATTTGATAGCTATAATAATAACTGTGTGATAACTGTAACTATATATATAGAGAGAGAAAACTATAAACTGGGAGAAGTCATTCTCTCCTGAAGGAAGATTGTTCTAAAGTCTAGATACACATCTAGGCAGCTGTGGTTTCTGATTGCATAAGTTATGGGATAGACTTCAGAACTACTCTGGAAATCAGAACCATATTGTAGAAAACTTAGTAGTTTTCTGCTTACCTTAAAACTTCTTTTAAGTCAGATGAGGCAAAAATATTATACAGATTGTAAATAGCCATTTACACTGCCCAGAACAGACGTTTTCATCACTACTTGTGGTAGTAAAGACTGGGAAGAAAGACCGCAGAGGCGGATATTTTTCTCCCCTGGATTTAAGAGCTGAATCAGTTCAGAAAGCTGCTGAATCTGCACAGAGTAGTACAAAGAGAAGGAGCATAGAACAGGAGTTCAACTTTTTTCAGCTCTGCCAATTGGTAGATCTACTTACCTAGCTCTTGTAAAATGAAGGCTGAAATGGGATGTGTTTCATCTTCCAACCAGTTGACTTGTATAGACTATCCTGGTAGAAATCCTGCTTTTTTTGCACATGTAATAGTTCAGGAAATACCACTAACAAGTATAAGATTCTTGTTGAATCTTATTTTGTCTGAGCATATTGGAGGACTTCATCTTTCTCCCCATATATTTTCTCTTTTTTTCTAATGATATTCTGTCATTTTTCTCAGTTATTTCACTTTGTGTATTTAAAAACTTCTCTGATAGGTGTGGCAAGGTTTGTAACTAAAGGTAGTATCTTTTTACTAGACAAATGTTATAACTGGAAAAAATAAGAATTTAGAGGCACATAAGCCCTTTTCTAATACATTTTTCCACATTTGATGTGCTAATTAATGACGCTTGGGCTTAACAAGGGTAAAATCTTCCATATGCCTTTGCTCTTCGAATTACTAAACATATTCAAAAGAAACACGTTTTTATGCTTTTATTCTACCTTAATATGTATTGCCATAAAATATCTAAATGGGATAAAATTCATTTATCTTCTTTCTGACTGTGAATTAAGATTACCTTTTTTCTGACATAACATGTCATCTTAAAACTGTATGCTTACACTGTACACTCAAAACCTATTGCAGTGTTGATGATACATTTGGAAAATAACAGAATTTAGATCATTATTTTATCGAAACCCTTACACCTTAAGTACTCTGATGAAAAATCAGAGCATTTCAGATGCAATTATTTTATACAAGATTTCTATGGATGACTTCATAGTACACTGAATAGACACTTGTTACTCATTCAAGGTTTTATTTTAAAGGCAAAATTCAGTTGTTCTGATACCTTTTTTTTTCATAAATGGCACTTTTAGGGATAAAGTCTGTAATATTCTACAGTAGTAGCAAAAATCCTTTGTGGTTGCGGGATATCGTTCCTAATCTCCACCTCCACACTCCCCTCCCCCAAATAAGTGAAAGAGATATCACAAGAAGGAAATAAAGTATGAGACGAATTGGATATCTACTGCACTTATTGATTACTGTTAAAAGTGAATTGTAAACAGTATAAATAGAGGTGGTTACACAAAAGCAAAGCTAGTTAGTCAAATGAAAAGGTACTATTGATTTGACAAATGCTTTGAACCTTCAAAACAGTTTCAAAGTAAAGATAAATAGATGGTTTAAAAAAAATGGTGAAGCTGGATGAAATAAATTCCTTTGAGCATAGCCCAATATTTTGATGAGATTATCTGAAAAGACTACAATCTATCAAATTGCCTATTCTCTCATCTTTTTGCTCAATATATAATGTATGAAATTCTCTTGAGTAGAAAAGCAGTTAAAAGCTTCAACATAGTTGAGACTGCCTAGAAATCTGGAGAAAAAAATGAGGTTTAAGTTCTGTGTATGTGCGACAGCAGGCAGTACCAGCCTTGGGAGATATTAAGAAGATAACAAGCTCTGGTTGGGGTGGGGAAGGGCAGTAGAAGGGGAGTTACTTCAATAGCTTAATAATGTTCTTTATAACATTAGCCAAAGACAGCAAAACTAGAGGGGTCATTTATGGAAAGGCCTGAAGGATTAGGCTTCACACTGATTTGATACTGCAATAGTGTGTGAAATGAGAGAAGAAACATGTAGACAACCTCCTTGGTAGAGGAAAGTGAGATTTTCTGTGTGTGAATAAACTTGGAAATTTGCTAATTGCAATATTTAAATGAACAGTTGTTTGTGTGCTTGTAATACAACACCAAACTCAGTCTTATTCCCTTACTGCTGTCTCCCAACCTGCCTGTCATCTTTATTCCTCCTCTTGTGCCAGTCTTGATATACTTATACATCCTTCCCCTGTAAACATTTTCTAGGTTTTCTTCTATCTAAAAGGTGCAACAATCCAGAAATGGACACTGTAAAAAGTTATGCAATTGCAGAATCCTTTTTTTTTTTTTTTTTGTAACATGCACATAAATGGACCTCAAATATTGCACATGAATTTTCACTTAATAGAGGCTTTTGAAAATTTGAATCTCAATTTGCTGTAGAGAGCCATAAGCGCTAGCCAGTTTATTGGCTTTGCCACCATGATCTGCCTCTTCACAACAGTATATGTGCCCTGCTTGGGAGTTTTGAGTTGGATTTAAATCAGCTTTTGGAGACTTTGGTCTGTTACACAATAGCAAGCTCTAATGCAGGCACAGTATAATATCTATATGAGCAGGTTGTTCCCAAGGACAATACTCAATCTATTTCAAGTTGAATTAGTCAAAGTATGTGCTACCATTTATAAATAAGCAAAACTTTTTCTTAAAGGATTGCATTCTTTTGTTGCTTTAATAAGAAAACTAGATATTAAATCTCTTCTGAGCCAATAGGAATTCACTTAAGCTTTTTGACAAGACAGAGTGTTTTTGTCAGTTCTCTAATTTGGGATGGCTTCTGCTGCCCACAGATTCTGTGGGTAAAGCTTTTTTTTCCAACTGTCCTTCAAACATCCAGAAACTAGAGTAACTTTGCTTCATTTTTGACACAAGTTAGTAATGAAAATATGATGCTGCCTTCTATACAATCACACCAAATAATTTTAAAAGGATGGAAACTCAGCCGCTTGATGTTGGGCTCAGCCTGGGGCCGGTGATGGGCAGTGTCTCCTCAGCAGCCGTGGGGGAGCCGAGCAGGAGAGGTGGGAGCTGCCGCCACGCGGCCAGCGCGTGGCCGAGCAGCTCATGGGACGGCCCAGCGCGTGATCGCCTGGCTGATTGGCTGGTTGGGTTCCCGGGCTCCACGTGCGGCCGGGCGGCGCGGGGGATGCTCCGGGCTCAGAAGACGGATAAATGGTGGTTAACCCTAAATAAAGGCCTTTGGCTCACCATCACAGAGACCCTGCTCCTCAATATGCCCACAACTTCAGGCATGACAAGGTAGCTTATCCATTAAATTTCAGTTTGACCTTCCTGCATGCAGGCAGATGCATACTTTTATGCAGTTTTCAATAGTTTAGTCATTTTGAGGAAAAGTTTTTCAAAAGTTACTTGAAAAAAGCAATTTCTGAAAACTTCAGCATAAATGTAGAAATGCCTGGCAAAGTAAGAAGCAACTGAAAAGAGCTGATTGTAATGGAAAAAGCTAGATGGCCTCAAGAGTAGATCTGTTTACTATCTTTACTCATAACTCTTGGCTCTATATTAAATTCAAAAATAAGTATTGGAAAAAGACTGCTATATTGGGAGCCCATTCTATCCTTAGCAGCTCAGATAGTTGCAGATCTGCTGAGATTACATCTTTCCTTGAAAAGGAGGATAGGAAAAGTAGAGCCACACTACTAAGAACAAAATTAAGTGAGCTTAAGTGATACATAAATGATCAGAACCACTGATAAAAATGTAAGTAGATTTAAAATTGCAAGACTGATGCAAAATTGCAAGATGAAATTGTGTCACTTGTTTTCCCCTTACCATTCGTCTTTAGCAGGAATCTATATGACTAAAATATTTTATTTTGATAGAAATTTTTTTGCAGGCAAAAATAAGTTGTCACTTGCTCTTCTGAATAGTTTGTCAGCAGAACTGATGGGAGAGCTGATGACTATTGGCTTGATAAGCTGCTTTTAATTTGGGTTGGGTCATGAGTATTGCAATATGTATGTGTATTTAAATGTATACTTAAATTATGTGTACTGACTAAATTCAGGGTTTTATACTGGATATAGGTAGGTTGCCTTCAATTATGTTTTCCCCTTTATTTTCCTCCAGAGAAGTTGGAAATTGACACGATCTGTGTGTACAGAGTTCTCAGTTGTATGAAGGTAAATTTTTTCAAATCAAGTAAAAAGAGAGGTAGAAGTATCCTCAACAGTAGTTTAGCTATTTTGAGCAGAGCCCCTTGCCTTCCCTTGCCTTCCCTTGCCTTCCCTTGCCCTCTTTCTCTCTCAAGAGGAGGGCTGTTAACTATTGGTCATGACCTTAAGCTTTTTAAAAACCTTAATCAAAGTAGTGAGAGGCTGGATGACCTAGTGGCCCTTTGAACAATTATACAAGTCATTTAAAGCTGAAATCTGCTCAGCGAGGATTACAGGACTATTACAGAAGTCAATGGTAATTATATACTACTGCTTAGTGGCGAATTGATATCGAGGTCTGTTGCTGTCACAATGTGCAAGGGCTGTGTATTGGTACCGATAGGGCTTGCATAAAGTTGTTCTGAGGATGGTGAAGATTCTGACAGAAAGTCTCAGTTCTGAACCCACCGCCTGCTGGTGCTGGTGCTGGTATAATGGAGAGAGGCTGTAACAATAAGAATAAAAGCCTGAAAAGAATCTGATGGTTGGTCACGGTGTTCTCCTACTTGACAAATTTCCAGCCTCCAGCAGTATGCACACCAGTTGAGCTTCATCTTTGATACAAATCTGAGTCAGCACCAGAATAAGTCATCTCAGTTTTAGATACATTTTTGTTAACCTGAAGAGCTCTCTGAAGTTCAGCATGAAGACTGTATATGCTTTATACACCAAAGAAATAGCTGTTTGCTGGTATTGTAATTTAGAGCAGGTTTTTACTTTTTCTCTGATGATGCAAAGGAATTGGTCCTGCATGACTTTACATTAGAACAAGAGCTCTTCACTGATGGATTTTTTCCTCCATGTTCAGACATATAGCCTGATTGAAAGCTTTATCTTCTAGAATTATTTAAAAATTCACTTGCAGTAAATCACCTCCCAAATCACCTTCCCTGGCACTCATCTTATAGATACTTCCCCTCCTCTCCTAAACGGACTAGAAGTGGTGAGTGGGTTGATGTGAACAAGAATTCTTTAGTCATCAGGATGATATTGCAATAAAAACTTCAACCAAAATAATGTATGCTTTGTAGAAAGCAATCATTTCAATTTAGTATGAAATCTGTCATATTGCTTCCCTTTAAGATACAATTTTATAGACCAATATATGAAGATTTTTCTTAGTCTAGGATTGCTGCAATGTTTTCTGTATCTGAGAACATGGTTTGGGGGAGAAATTTTATTGCTTATAGCAATAAAGTTCATGTCAATTTAAATTTGTCACATCAGTACTCCGGGTACTTCAGTTAGAACTGCTGGTATTTTCAGTATTTCTTAGTGAGTGTCTTATTCTACATATTAGTAGTTCAGTACCAGAATTAGTGAAACCTTATTTTCTACAGATTCGTACGAGACTGATTAACATTTGACTGTTGTTGTTGTTGTTGAAGCATTTATTAAAAAATAATTTTTATAGGCTTTTTCAGGTGTCCTAAAAAGAAGTGAGCATAAAACTCCCTCTTCATCTGGGCGTTAACCAGGTTTCTGTTTGTGTACCCGTCTACTCTTCAGGAACCTTGTAGTAATGTAGTAGTAAGTGTAGCAATGTAGTAATCTGCTGAGTGTTTCCTACACTGACAAACTTGGTTGAACAAATCCACCATTGGGCTCACAAGTGATGTGTATGTGAATGCTTACATATGTGTACACATGCCCTGAAGACAATGTGATTACATAAGCCTATTTTCTGTAAAAACTAGGTTGAAAATATATTACAATAAGTTCACAGGGAAAATATATACACAATCATTGTTAGCCAGAAATACTGGGCATTGCTTGTTGCCCCTGCCTTCCTGTTTGAAGCAGGAGCAAGTTTGTGGGGTTTACTTTTTTTGACTTGCACTTTTTGCAGAAGTAAGGACAGATTTCAGAGTCAGCTGTCGTTACACAGAGTTAAAGGGTATTTTGTGAAAACTGCTAGTAAAAGGTTTCAAGCATGTATTTCCAGTTCTTGCTGCCACTGTTCCCCACTATAAATCAAATTAAATGAGATGTTATAAGACATATTTTGAAAGAACAAAAGATTGCCTTTGTGTGGGTTTTTTTTGATGGTCTGTTGCAGGGGCTTTTGGAGACTTCAGATTGTGAACAGAGTCACAGTTTCTGTTGTGAAAAGATATGCGCAAATAGATTCAAAGTGCAAGGTGTGGAGAGTTAATATATTTATAGCACTTTTAACCTGTTTCTTGTGCCAGTGGAAATACTTCCCATATATACTAACATGTTTTCTCCACAATTTCCCCGCTATTAATTTTTTATAGTTATTTAAGGCTGTTCTTCCTCTGTCAATACCTAATTTCTGGAAATAAAAAATGTCTATAAAATATATTATTGGACACCTACATGATTATTTCTGTAGTTTGATGTCTTTGCTACTTTTTGTAGGCTTGCTTTTTATGTGCCCCCCCTGTAATACTACTTGACATATCTGAATGTCCCAGCACTCCCAGTAATGCATATTTAAGAATTATTGCTTTATTTAGAAAATATTCAGTGATGTCTTTTTCTCTGAGCTAAAACTATTAATTAGGTCTTAACAGAAATAAAATATTGCAGTTCTTAGGTGTGATAGTCTTCTAAAATATCCTTTTGTTCTATAACATATAGAATTTAAGTGTTTTGGAGGTGTCTTTTTTCAGCTATTTTAAAAAATGTTTTTAAAATGATATCTACTTTGAAGTAATTAGCAAAATTATAATTTTTAGTTTACATATCTCTGGAAGGTTGTAAAGTATCAAGTCTGCTTACCTTCATGTCTGCCAATGATGACAAGAAAAATGAAATTATATGAACAGAAGTTATAAATGAACAGAGTTAAGACATATTGTATAATATGTCAGCAAATTTAGGAGTCCTAATTTTCTTTTTATAAATGTTTCTTGCCTAGGCTTAACAAACTAAGATGAAACCATCTTCTGATATATTGCTTCTTATGAAGGTGGTAGGAAGTCACAATTAAAGAATAAATCTAGAGAGCTTGGGGAGTGGGGGGATTACCTAGAAGTAAAGTGTTGCCTTTGATTTCCAGTTACCACGTTGTCCATGCATTAGAGGCATCAATAGCTTCTCTTAGCATTAGTTTGTAAGTAAGTGTAAGTGTAAAGTACACCTATATGGTTGCTCAATGCAGACTGCTTTCTCTTTTCATTTTTCTTCAAATAATTGTCTATAAAATGGACCTGCTTCAGTCCTGAAAGTGCTCACATTAAACATGCATTTCTTCCAGTGTTGAGACTGACTGGTCTCTCTGAGAGTCTTAAAGATGATTCCATGGGAACTTGCACATTGCTGTGTTTCTGGCTTTATACAGGCCTTGAGAGAATCTGTAGGCCTGGCTTTCAGTAGTAATTTTTTATAATCAACTTCAATACTAATGCAGTGATTCCTCCATCTTGTCCGTGATTCTGTATCTTATAGTGGCATGACATATAGTCTGCCTTTGTTTTTCCAGGTCAGTGTTGCTCCAGAGTGTGCCTCAGCATAACGTATCTGAAGTTCATGACAAGAAAAGTATCTCAGATTCTGAAATTTTTGGTAGATGAAGGTAAGATGTCTTGCAGGCTGTACAGTGAAAACATGCAACTTGATAATTTTCCATCATCACATAATTACAGTTGTGCAAATATTCGTTGGGTCTGTTTAACTTGTAATGAGAATGGTACTTCTAAAAGGAGTATTAGTATCTACACACAATGAGGTTTTGTAAAGATTTCTAAGGATTTAATTTATATTCCTTTATTCTTTCTGTATAGAGTTTCATTAATGTCTTAGAAATAATCCACCAATGAGTGCGTAACTCCAATCTCAGCTTCTTAGTAATAAAGGCCTTTGGAATTAGTTTGATATCTTCACGTTTCTAGAGCCATAGGGCTATGCAAAGCATTTTTATTGCAACTTGTGTCATTTTAGCTTGAGTTTGGAATCTTGGGAGCAAGAAAGCATTATTTCCTTGATTGGCACAGTCAACCTTATTACTAGGATTTCTGTGCTATATTAATTGCTATGATATTATTATAACCATCCTATTCTTATTATTATATCTACTACTATGGCTTAGCTTCCATAGAAGCACACAGCATGTTTTGTCCATAGATGCCATATTGGAATTACTTTCTTTGGCTCCATTTCTTGCTGCCATGAGCAATGCAAAAATTCCATATTCATGAAATGTAGCAAGCCTTAAATCAGCTACTATTTTGTTTATTTTTTACTAGACCTATGATTCTCTGCTTGCTTCAGAGTGTAGAAAGTTGTTGTTTGATGTTGTGATTGGCAATCCATGTAGAACTGTAACTTACCCAAATAAAAGCATGCAAACGCTACTTAGACTTATCCTTAGGATCTGATCACCTTAAGCATTTAGATCATGATTAAAACTATGGCATTACAAATATTTGATATGTATAAGCTGAGTAGCTATAGTCAAGTTGGTTTTACTTCATCTAGATAAAGTTTTGAAAAAGCATTTCACTTATCTTTCTGCATTTTGTAGTTTGTTGAAGTCATTTTCAGGTAAAAGATGTCAGCAAAATCAAAATTATTTTGATTTTAAAGGTAACTGCTAATTTAGACCTAATACAGACAGGTATCTCGTGCTCAGTCATTCAGATGTCTCCTTAGGACGTATGCAGAAAGTACACAGATCCACGGTTGATTTTTTCTTGATTTATCTTTGCCTTCTGGCCAAGTTCTCTAGTATTCAAGTGTTAGCTTCAAAGCAGTATCTATGAAAATTCTGCTTCTCTTTTTCTTTGTGTTTTTTTTTCCAGTCTTGATATATACTTCTAAGAGTTACATCACCTGCCTTTGAAGTTAGCCTTTCGTGATCTCCACAAAAGCTTTGAATGCACTGAAAGAGCTCTCTGCGGTGAAGTGCTGTTGTCACTGGACCTGTCTTCTGTCTAAAGACTCATCAATTCTGCTGAGGCTTTATGTAGAAATATATAGGAAATTGGAAATCATATTTTCAGAGCATATTCTTGAACTTCTATTTCAGGCTAAGGGGTCTGTGCTAACACAACATGAAAACCTTTTCCTTTCTTTTTATGATTTTTTTTTCTTAAAAGGAAAGGCTACTACAGGCTGAATTTTTGGTCAAAACTTGCTTTCAGATTACTTTGTTTAATGTTATTGTATAAATATTGTTTCTTCCAATTACTTATATGACCAGTTAATGAAATAAGACATGCTTCTCAAAAAAAGGGACAGCTGATAGTCCTGCATGACACCTGCAGAAATAGAACTTTAAATTAAATGGAAGTAAGGCCTGCTAACTAAAAGCCAAGAAATAGTTAAATTAGTAAAATTGCTGAATGGCAAATATGCTGTGCATGGATGTATAATAATTAATTGTAGTGTCAAAGGATAACTAAATTTTTCCATATCACAAAATCTTGTGTTGTGATTGTGTCTGATAGATATCTCTAGAAGGCTTTATTGAGACAAAAAAAAAGAAAAAGAAGGATGGAACAAATGTAGGCATAATCAAAAAAGATGGGCTATTTCAAGGGAAATTTCAAGACAAGCAGCGTTCCTCTTTGTTCATTTATAAGTTGGTCTGCAATAGAGTTCCTTCAGAAATGCTGATGGTGCTCTTCTGGTGGGGTTGCTTTCCTTTATCAGTTTATGGGTTGGTTTGGCTTTAAATTTACTCTGACAAAAACTTAAGATAATATTTTTTGATGGTTGTCCAAATAAGATTTTAAGTCTGTTATCTTCTTTGGTCTTAAATATAATATAGTACTGAAAGCACATCAAAACACAGCATATATCAAGAGCCAATAATTTTGCTTACTTAATGGCTGAATTTTGTCATGTCCCATTAAACATTCTGTGCTATCAGCGTATCTGATCTTTATTAACATTCTGTTGAAGAAAAGATTTTCTGTGGAATTCATTGCTATTGTGATTTTGTGTATTTTAGGTATTTTAAGGCTTTCAGTAAGATTTCACTTTCAAAAATACAATAGGAATTTTGCTGGTCTTCCTACTTAAGAGTAAATATACTTTTATTTATCTTCCACACTACGTATTTTCATTTAACATTCTGCTGCTTCTTGGTGGATGCAGAGACTGTTCTTTTCCCCCTTAAATGGTGATTTAAAAGACTTCTACTAAAGAAAGACTTCAATTATATCTAGTGTTACAGATAACTCTTGCTGCTAAACTCTTTTTTGGTGCAGCAAGGCATGACTGCAGAATGGCTGCCTTCATATGCATCCTGTGGCTGGGCATATCTTTTTCAGTGGAAGTTCGTATCTACATCCTGAATTTGCCATGTTCTTGCCATTTAACTCATACCTCTCTTCTTTACTATTTGTGTGTTACTAAAGGATGATCAGGGGCCTGGAACATCTGCTCTATGAGGAAAGACTGAAAGGGGTGGGCCTGTTCACCTGGAGAAGAGAAGGCTGAGAGGGGACCTGATCAGTGTCTATACTAAATACCTCAAGGGAGGCAGTGAGGAGGATGGGGCTGGCCTCTTTTCAGTGGTGGCCACCGACAGAACTAGAGGAAATGGCCACAAACTGAAGCATCAAAAGTTTCATAGGAACTTAAGGAAAATATTCTTGACAGTGAGGGTGCCAGAGCCCTGGTACAGGCTGCCCAGAGAGGTTGTGGAGTCTCCTTCTCTGGAGATCTTCAAGACCCGCTTGGATGCAGCCCCGTGCCCCGTGCTCTGGGTGTCCCTGCGTGTGCAGGGGAGTTGGACTAGATGACCTCTAGAGGTCCCTTCAAACCCTAGGCATTCTGTGATTCTATGAAATAAGTTGCCAGAGAAGATGAAGATAGGGTGGCAGGGAAGAGCACAATTTGAAGTTTGGACCTTACCTGTGACTTAGCTGTTCTACTTTTAAGCTGTTTCTAAGTATCTTCAAAAACAGTAATATACCCACAGACTTAAAGAATATCAGGTTAGGCAGATGCTGGATTGGCATCCCCTCTAAAGTGCATTGTTACTATGTATGCTTTGCCACTAAAGTAGCAGGTATCTAAAATTTTAACTTCTGCAGCCCAAGCTCCAAGTGCTTTTGTGTTAGACACATCAGCTGAATATGAATCAGTCACATATGAAGACTACATAGCTAATTTTTCTCATACTTTGGTACGTACTTTGGTAGGTACTGTATGTACCTAAAATAAGTTTCTGAGTTCAATTTTAAAACAAACAGGCCGATTTACAGTTCTGCAGAATTCTCATATATTTATCTTAAATTCTCCGAGTGTTTAACACTGTCCTCCCCACCCTACCTCAAAGTATTGCAAATTCAGTGCAAGCCAGTGGTGTCTGGAAATGATTAGAGTTTCTTGCTAATGAGCTCAGTGCCAACTGACTTAAATACCAAGGAAATATATTCTTCCAAAACTAATGAAAAGGTTTCATCCTCTTTTTATGAAGGAAATCTGGTACCTCTCAAGGATTGTTTAGGGATAAAATAGCCTTGACAAGGTGAAGAATGCTAATAATGAGAGGGATGAATAAAATAAAATAAAATAAAATAAAATAAAATAAAATAAAATAAAATAAAATAAAATAAAATAAAATAAAATAAAATAATATCTGAGTTTGCCAAGTTTTTAGTGGTTCTCCTTGATTGTGTGCCATAACAGGCTGGGTTAATTACAAGGTGTTACAAGGTAAGGTGTAGGAAACTATGGGGAAGTCATAAACTATCTTAATAAATTTTTCTTGTATGGACACTAGTTAAAAGATTCTAATCTGATGTGTGTGTGTGTGTGTGTGTATATCTCAAGTCAAGTATTCAAGTTCATTGAAGGTAATCATACCTGGATTATACCTTTTATGTCATTTCTACAATCTTTCCTTGAAGAACTTCCAAAACAGAGTAGATCTTCAGAAGCATTTGACATAAACTCTTCAGAAAAGCACAGCTAAGAAACAGAGCTCCTTTGGTTGCTTTAAGTCTTGAAAGCCTTTTTTTTCTTTCTTAAAATGTTTCTGAATATCCTATACCTCATTCTAGTTTTCCAGCTTGTACCACATTAGTGTGCTATCAAGAACTTTGTGGCCTAATTCATCATTCAGATTTGCGATTATATTACATAGAATACCTTTTCACTACCTTGCAAAGTATCAACACCAGAATAACCAACCCATCTGCCAGTGATATTAAATATTGAAGATTGCTTCTACACTGTTTTCCAATTGTTTTCTCTCGTATGCTGAAAAACAAATGAAATTCCTGGCTTTCACAAATTACCTAATATGATTCAATTTTGAAATAATAATGCTATTTATTTTTTGGGGGGAGGGGAGCAAACCCGCCATTTATTGTATATGGAAGTTTCCTAACTACATTTTTTTCATCAAAATATGCACACCACTTAGCAGTAATATTTAATGCTATAAAGAGGGATTACAGTATTTTTTGTCTATGTATCTGTGCTCATGTGCTGTTTATTCGGGTTTATTCTTACTCATTCAAGAATTCCTGTAGTATAATTAAAGAATTCAATTCTAGAAGGACAAGTATGCCAACATATTTTTGCTACTGAAACTTTGTAAGAGCTCTCAAAAAGAAAAAAAAAAACAACATAGAATGAAGTTAAATCCACCCTGAGAATTCCTCTGCATAGTTAAACTTAATTAGTGCCTTTGGTGTCTCATTCAATAAATTGAAACAAAAAGATACAGTTGGAAGAACAGCAGGTCTGCAAATGAAAGGCTCAGAAATGGAGATGTGCCAAAGCTTAAGCTTTTTGAACATTAAAAAAGCACAAGGCCAGACTTTCATTTGGCTTTCTCTGTGAAAAAAAAACAGAAAGACAGGGAAAACTGACTAGGTCTGCTGAACATACAGCATACAGATGCCTACGTGCACTGAGGGCAGCTTGAACATACATGCCATTTCCTTGATCACTCTCAGAGTAAACAGCGTGCCTAACTGCTCTGAGTTTCTTTCTAAGGAGCGTATGGTTATTGCATCCTCTTTTATCAAGAATGCTTTAGCTTCTGTCTCATGTAGCTTCTATCTATGCATCTAGTCTCCCATGTCAGTGAACATGAAAAAAGTGCACATGGAACATGCTGCAAGAGTGCATTTTCTGCTTTATGTTTGCAAAATACATACTTCATCCTATGCAAAAGTGCATCTTTTCACTTGCAGATAGATCTGGCAGATCTTTCTGCAGATAGATCTGTTTAGTTTGCTTGTTGTAGTCAGTCTATGCCTCTTAACAATTTCTCATGCAAACTTGCGTGTTTTATGTTATAATAGGTAACTTTATGTTACCTGTGTTACATATGTCATAGGTATGTCATAACAAAACAGGTTTTTAATAGAGTTCTCTTAATTTCTCAAAATGTCCTAATCATTATGAAGATGACACAAATTAGTGAAAGGTCTCCATTGTTACCTACTTAAAAAACCTGGCACAATTTGGTAGATATTTTTAAACACTCTTTTTAAAGTGAAGTTCCTTTACCCTTTATAGGTGATAAAACTGAAAGAAAATACAAGATCAAATGCCTCTTTTTTTGCATATTATTTGATAATAGCTTCTATAAAAGAAAACTGATTGTAATGGATTCAGCCTTAAAATTATGTCAGATAAAATAGGAAATCTGACTTTGTGAATTACTCATATAAAAATAAAGTAAAATCAGAGCTCATTAATTATTTATAAAGGACAGCTTAAGATCAATAATTGGCATATAATGCATGCAGAAACATTTTCTGCAAGCCTATAATACACTGATGTCATGATTTTTTTCTGAATAGAAGTTGTAAAAGACTACTAGCCTGAAATTACAAAATTACTTATTCTCAATCTGATTTACATTTTTAGAGAAAAAAATGTGTGCTGTGAGGTGCAGGCAGAAGTCAAAACAAGGCGGTAAATTTACTTTGAAGCTGGACAGCTGCTTTAGAAGAACTGTAGGTCAAGAAATGTCATGCGTGGTTTCTGCATTTATCAATTCTTATACACCAATTAAGCACCTTCTCCCTGTTATTAGACCTTAAAAGTCTAAACAGGTAAGGGGAAGCCAAGATAAATCAGGAAAAAAAAAAGTCTTCCAGTGTGAATTTTAGACAAGCTATGTCTTATTGGCAAAACAGAAGATCCCAATAAGAATAAACAACGTTGTCATCCAAACTGGATGAGAAAAGTGGAATTTAAGAAAGCTGGGAAACTTCAGATATACTTAGAAAAGAAATGTTTGGTGTGCATTGAGACAACAAAGATGCAGAAAAGGCGAATGCCTAAGATATGTTATCATATACTGTATTGTTTGCCTTGGCTATATTTCATTTACATTTACCTGAGTGACAAATGCTAACAAAATATACTATATTTTTTTGAGTAGCTTGGTGAGTCATAGTATAGTGCTATTTATATTTTATATATGCTCAATTTGGCTACTGTCAATATTATTTCTTCCATGGAGTAATGCAGTCAATAACAGAACTTAAATATGATATTATGGAAATGAAAGGTAGTATCAGCAAGAATTAGTAAAACTGGCACTCCAGCACAGCCAGAGGCCACGCTGAAAAGTCTGCAGCAGGGCAGCTAAGAAGATGGTAGGCAGCATAAAGCATTAATTACACAGTTGCAACCTTAGCCTCTTCTTGTATTTAACACATGCAGGATAATAGTTTTCACTAGACTGGTTAAAATTGAAATGAATAAAAATGGATCCAACACATTGCTGTCAAGTAGCTGTATTGTTTCCTGAGAAATACTCTTGCGTATTTTCTTCATCTTTTTTCTATTTATAAAAACATTTCAGTCTCCAGTATATAAATTGCTCCAATGTAGGCAGGGCCATAAATAAGTTGTATGTGTTTACTTCCATATGTATATATAATGTAGTGGAAACACAAGTAATAGGATTCAGAGCAATAATTTTCATAGAGAAAAAGGCAAATTTCAGAAAGAAAAATAAAAGCTCATTGATGAAATAGAATGAGTAATAAATCTGTAAAATGGCTGAGGTTTGTATCATATATCTTACAGCTGTCAAGTCATCAGAAAACAGTAATTGGATGCAGCAATATTTTGCAGCATTACTTTTTACTTCTTGCCTCAGAATCCTGCATTCAGCTCACAGCTGACTTGCAGCAGCTGTGCAGGTTTTTCATTTAAGATAAATGAGTAAATAAAAAGTGTGAAGAATATGATTAAGAAAGAAGTGTGTAACTTAATAGTCCTCCTTTACATTTGTCCAAGGTTGTAGTGTCATGGAAGTACATGATTATATGTTTAAAGTGTTGCATATACTACACAAATAAGGCACAATTAAGGATTTCCCTTCAAGCTTGACTGCCATGTATTAATTTTTAAAATTATAATGTATTTGCTCTTTGTTTATTGTGGCAGTCCACTCTTGGGGGTTTCTAAAATGCCTAAGAAGAGTGATTTTAGCATCTAAGAAACATACCAACTTGAGAGGGAAGAGTGGCAATAGGCAATTCATAGATTGTACTAGACAGTCACAGCAAGAGGCACACTTCTTAATTGCGCACGTGAATGGAAAACAGTGGCCACATCAGTGACGTGGCATCATCATGATTATATAGACCTTTTAAACAAGAAAAACGAGCTGTGAAAGTTGATAAATGATGATATGTAAAGCTATAGAAGGATGGACAAGCAAGGATATATATCAAAAAATAACTTATTTTGTGAGCTGTGAGCTGTGGTAGAACAATGAACATTAGTTACAAGATTTTAGCTGTTGAAATTTGGTGAGGAAGTCTTATTTCGGTTGAGCAAAAGAAAACAGTTTTATAGGATGTTCACACTTTTGCCACTCAAATGATTCTGTATGTATTTTGTTATGGTCCCTGAATTGTTTAAGGTTCTTTTACACCCCATAACATTTACTAGGAATTGCTTTCAAACATCTTGCTGCAGCATTTTTCATTTGTTGATATATTTTTTAGTATTTTTGTATTCCATCGAGCAAAACTATCTGTAGGTGGGTGTTGTCAAACAGCCACTGTAAATGCCAAAATCTACAAATGCTGTTGCTGGAGTTTGAAAGTGGGGGTGGTGGGTAGGGGCACAGTGCTAATTTGGTAAGAAATGCGTTCCTTGCGTTCCAGATGATCTTCAAGAGGTTAGAGGGACTGGGCCGGCTGAACTCATCCCTTAATAGGGATACCCAATACTGTGGTAGCTGTAGGCCTGACTCTGGCAGTACCACTTTCACGAACAGTCTGTTGACTGTAAGTCTGATCGAGTCGTTGAGTAAAAAACAAGTAGTTGATTACAAGAACAGCATGATTTATTCAAATGCAGCATTACAAAGCAGGTTTCGGATGTCAGTACAGGAAATTCTGTAGTACAGTGTGGAGCTTGAGTGACTGTAGTCATACTTACTTTTGCTACAGATTGGTGAAAAGGTTTCTTGTTTTCATTTAAAGATAGAGTCAATCAAAAATCTAGAGTGCATGCTCACCTCAGAGGCAGGTAGCTTTTGGGATCGAGGTGTGTGCTGGCATTATAATGAGATTATAACGAGTAAAGTCCAAGCAAAGTTCATCTGAAAGGAGTGATTTGCTACCCTTGTTGGCTCAGCACCGGACATCTCATTGTACATCTCCCATTTGGCAGCTGCTGTGCAGCTTATCTTGGGCCGGGCCCAGCACAGGGAGTGCAGCAGAGTTTGGCTGCGGTGTCTTTGCCCTGCTCCATCCTCTGTTACTCCCCTTTGCAGCTGCAGGGAGGGCAGGTTGTGCTGCCCAGGGAACCATCGGGGAGCAGAGTTGGTGTGTACCAGCCACCCTGGAGTGACAACTGTGTCTCACCCCAAGCAAGCTGCTGTAGTGCCATAACCTTGGTTAGGCCCTAGGTTTCCTCCAAGTTTCCTCTTTTCAAGCAATTCTTCCACAGCTGTCAAAGGAGCTAAACATAACTGAGTCACCTGTTTCTCACCATGTCACTTCAAAGGATGCGACTAGGACACTTAGCCTACTAGAGTGCCAAGGCCTCTCCTATACTTTGATTTGATTGAGGATTTCCTAGAAAAGAGCATAAGAATAGTAGTCCTTAAGATGCTATTACTCTGTTAGGTCTCAAAGGGCTTAAGTTGTGAATAATGGAGTTAAACTCTTGTAACTTAAAAAAAAAAAAAACTCAAATATTCCCATTTCATAGTTCCTTAAAATGAGCAGATTCATGAGACAATTCAGAAATAATTAAACTGTGCTCAATTTACTTCTTTTTGAACTAGTTAAATAACAAAATCTTTACTGGAAGCACTGACTAAGTTGCAGAAAATAGTTCTCTTGTTAATCTGTTGTTACAAGCTGAAGTGCTATAAGCTAAAACCATTACTGAAAAAGTATTGTCATTTCAATTAC
Source organism: Crypturellus soui (assembly GCA_032275445.1). Lineage (NCBI taxonomy): Eukaryota > Metazoa > Chordata > Aves > Tinamiformes > Tinamidae > Crypturellus > Crypturellus soui. Next base: position 3,979,623 of record JAUBNY010000635.1, on the reverse strand, counting down.
AGACTGAAGAACTTTGATAACTGTTACATAAAGTGGTGGAAGAAATTACTTTGAGCAGATTTAAGCATTTGATCAGGAAAATAGGTGTTTAGATTGGTATAAATAATTGAAGCATGTTTGCGAGTGCTGCCACATACAGACTTGAAGTACAAGATGGAAAAAGTTTATTTTTACTTGTCAGAAGAAGCGTTTTACTTTGAAAACACACATAGTTGCTAGCTTTTGATGAGTATTTTTCAGTCACTTAGTCTATACTAGATTAAGTAAGTGGGAAAACACTACAGAATCGTGCAGTTCTAGAAAAACTCATTTATTGTTCCCTTTAGTTTTCATATATATGAGAACATAACTTCTGTATGTGAGATCTGTCTAAAACACAAAATGCAGTTTAACCTGTGCCATCTCTTCTGTGTAAATGTCTTGGAATATATTAATTGAACTCAAAGCAGGAATGTGCTGAATAGCATGAGTTTTCAGTACTCTAACCTTGATTAGCATTGGGCACATAAGCAGCATGGTCAGAAAAGCCTTTCAAAGCCTGTTTAAATGTAGGAACATCTTTTCAGTCACTGGCTTGCTACCCTGTGGCTTGCCAGCATGAATATGCAGTTGAAGCAAAGGGGGCAGCCTCTTCCCCTCCAGGCCTGACTGGGTCAGTACTGTGCATGTGCTGCTGCAGAACAGTAGGAAAATCCTTCTGAGTAGTAACCAATTTAACATTCAAAGAATTGAATTTTGCCACATGTCCTGCTTTAGTGTGCATGTGCATTACAGACTGTTGTGGTGTGCATGCAGGGGGCATGCAGAGATGAATCCCCTTGCATTCCAGCGGATCCTCAAAGGGTAGAGGGACTGGGTGCGGCTGGACTCATCTCTTAATAGGGATATCAAATACTGTATTAGCTCTGCGCCCAGCTCTGGCAGTATCGGATTCTCCAGTCTGCGGACCATCTGTCCGATTGCCTTCCTAGGACTGCATCGAGTTCCCAAATAGTATGATCAACTATAAGCTCGATTCTGGCAGTATCGGATTCACTGACAGTCTGTCGACTGTAGGTCCAGTTGCCTTCAAAACAAGTGGTCAGGTTCACGAATTGCACAGTGTATTCAAATGAACATTTGGAAAACAGGTTTCGGATGTTAGTATAGGAAATTCTCTACTGCACTGTGGGGTTCTTAGCTAGTGCCTAGTGTACAAATGCACAATCATCCCTCACCCAGAAGATGGGAAAGGGCTGTCAATCTTGCGGGGTCTCCTCAGGCGATGTCCTGACCCAAGGGGAGGAAAGGGGCCTGTCGACTGATCCAGAAGTTACAATGGAATCTTCCCTCTCTCCACTTCCTTAGTTCCTCTTCCTCCATTCCTATAGTCCCATTCTTCCTTCCTCGATCTTTTCTCCATTCTTTCTTCATAGTTCTTACCCCAGTCTTGCTTCCTCCCATATCCCCACTTGGTTCATCTTTTGTATATTTTCTTTTACATTTAGGTGGAGCTTGAGTGACTCTAGTTGTATTTACTTTTGTTATTCATTGATTTAAAAGTTTCCTGAGTTAATGGAAAAATTAGAGAGCATGCTCAGTGAGGAGTTGTGCTCAGTGGGATGCGATTGTGTATTGGTATTATAATGAGATTAGAAGGAGGAGTGTTTGAGGAAAGCCTATCGGAAGGAACTAATCTGCCAGCATTGTTGGCCCAGCATCAAAGATCACACTATATGGCTTATCAGCTGCATGGTACCCCCAGGCTGCCACCTCTGCAGGGAGTACAACAGAGTCTGGCCGCAGTGTCTTCACCCCGCTCCACCCTCCATTCACTCGTTGTCTGCACGGCGCCATCAGAATATCTCCTCTGCAGGGAAGGCAACAAAGCTTGGCCATGGTGTCTCCGTTCACTCCACTCTTCATTTACTCTTATTAGTAAGGAGGGGTAGGAGGGCAGATTGTGTTGCCAAGGGAATCGTGGAGGAGCAGATTCCACACGTACCAACCATCCTGGAAGTGGTAACTGTCTCTCATCTCAAGCAAGGCTCTGTAATGCCATTACTTCTGTTAGGCTCAAATTTTCTCTAAGTTCTCCTTTCTTGAGCGATTTTCTTAATCCTGTGTATCTTCTAATATGGTAATACCTTTATCGGAACGATCACATTAATGTAATACCACAAGAATGTTGCTATGTCATGTTGCTGCAGGTTCCTGAAAGTTCCAAAAATGTGATTGTATTCCTACGTATATCACTCAAATTACGCTTAAAGGAGGACTTCAAACAATTCTTCAATACTTGAAGTTCTTCAATAATTGTAGAAACAGAAGACAGGAGAGGGAAAGACTCCTCAAAGACTAAATTAAAAATGCCCCTTTTCCTTGTTTTGCGTATCAAGGAGAGAGGTGGAATGGCCATTGATATTGGAAATCATGGATGCCTATTAATACAGATTGTTATTGATGGTCATCCCTGGCCAGGGATACGTAATGATACCCATCTATATCCAGAAGTCAGGAAATGGACAGGCCTCGAATCCAGTCCAGATTGAAGGGAATAAATGCATACCATCAGGGCTTGGTATCTTTGGCCTAGCCATGCATTCAGAAAATGGTTTTACTTGAGGCTTCTCCAAACTCAGCAAGACCAGTGTCGATAGTCTGTGGTGCCTGCTGTACAGCAAAAATGTTCTGAGAGCTATAGACGAAAGGCACACTCACGATTCAATGCTTATCGATAGGGGTTCTTCTCTTTCAACATATCTGCTATTTGATTTATGGAAGAGAGAAAAAATGTGCAAAACCAAATTCTTCTTTAAGATTCAGTTTAAATAATTTAGTTTTAAATAATTCTTGGATTGTTATATTGGTACTTTTTCATATTTTTTCTGTATAAGAAATAATTTTGAAAAAGCGAGATAGCCATACTTGAGTACCTGTTTCCCCCCTGTATTTTATGACCAGTTTTATTCTACTTTATTTCAGAACAGCCTCAGCACATTCACAAGTAGTTTAACAGTTTGCTTTTTATATGTTTCATAATAAATTAAGCATGCATATCTGAAAAAGAAAAAAGATTAAAAATATTTTTCTTGGAAAACTTTTGTATGACTTCTTTAAAATAATTAATTGTTCAGAAAAGTAGTAAAAATGCTCTCAGAGATATATTCTGTTGCATAATTGCTTATATCATTTTCTATCCCTATATTATGTACTATATAGTGCTAGTGCTAAGTATGGTTTATGAGGATATCATGTTTCAGCCTTAGCCAATGAAATGCTTTATTGAACAGTTTTACTTGAGTCCTCTAGAAAAATCATCTGCTGAGAGACTATAGCTTTGCAATCAAAATAATGCTGTGCATTTGGAAAATGGTTTTAGTTGAGGCTTCTCCAAACTCAGCAAGATCAGTGGTGATAATCTATGGTGCCTCATTCTAATACTTTTGTAGTAGATGCAGAGCTGCTTAATGGACTAAGCTTTCTTGAACCTAAATAAAAATCTGTTGACAAACAGGCATCCCTCTCTAAACAACTGTGTAAAACTCTTATCTCCCATCTGAGGTTATGAAATCCTAGCTAAAATATTTTGCTTAATTTGGACTGTACTGTTGAGAAGGCAGAAGTAGGTAGTTGGCTTTTAAGAGAGCCTTCACTTCCTGATAGAAAAGGGGAAAGAAAGAAAAGATGATAAATCACATCAGGTCACAACAGTTGGCACACTGATTCTAATTCTGTGTTTTATCAAAGAATATCTGGTTTGTCTTTGTCTATGATACTCATCCTATCCAGTATGCACATCCTACACCTGGTCAGCCACCTGCTTCCCTGCCTCGTGCCTCTGACATGAACTGGCATTAGTGATACTGACTCTCCAGTCTAGGCAGTTAGATAAGCTAGAATCAGCTGAGATTTTCTACGTTTTCTCTGATTGTCTCTACATTTCTCTGATTTCCTATGTACTGACAGTAAAGGGCTCAGGGAGGTAGGAGACATGGGAAAATAAAAAGAGAAAATGTAACAGAATTTCTACGGAAATGTCCATCTTAAACAGAAGTAATCTAAAATCAAATTCTTTGTCACTATTGAAATTGAGCAGCCAGGGAAACTACATGTTGGGAGGAAGGAGAAGGACTGAGCCCTGCAGTTCCCCAGTCTGTCACTGACACCTAATACAAATAGTTTCATGATGTTGAGACATCGAAGATATTATGTTTGTTGCTTTTTTGTTTTGTTTTGTTTATTTGTTTTTTAATTATCAAAGACTGTAAAATCCTTAGATATCATATGGTATGCTCTACTCCAGTATATTATCCTGGACGACAATTATTATTGGTTAAAAGAAAAACTATTGTGGACCCTCTAAATAAAGATACCAGCACTAGTTGGTATAGATGAAAAATAAGATGCTTAGCTATAATCTCACTAATTAATTGCCTAATTAAAATGGGATGGGAAAGGAAAAAGGGATTATACTTTTTCTTCCTGAATCAGCAAACCACATGCTGAAGTCCATAGACTTAACTAGAATACATTAGAAACAAATGTTCATTTTAAATGAAGTGCATGCATTAGAACCTCATGCAGGAAAAGAATACTCTTAATTTAAGAAAATTTAAAGAAACGCTTCAGAGAAGACCATGCTGCAAGTTTCCCAACGTACCTAAAAGTTTTCTCAATGAGAACCGTCATTAGTGCCATCACCTGAACATGCACGTGTGTGCATCACATGGTCCTGTCCCCTTCTCTGCACTGGGCTGTTTCCTGTGGGGCAGACTCACAGCATGGGGCTGTTGCAGCAGGAGAAGAAGCTCTTGGGATCCCTGAGGACATGCTTGATGGGTGTCATGAGTGGCACCTGTGGCACTCATTGCAACTCGCATGATCCTTGTGAGCGCCTGTGAGTCACAGCCACCCTGACAGTTAGACTCTTACCGTTGAGAGAGGCAGAGAGGGGAAATGAAGAGATCATTCCTCGTGTGTTGTGAGAGAAGTTGGTGACCAACAGCATTCCTTGTGTGTTGGGGGACATAGGGAGATCTTTACGGGCCTCAGGGGAGGCCTAGGTCTGCGTAGGCCTCAGGCTGACCCCTGGTGCCTGCACAGGCGCAGTCGTGCCACTTGGCAGGGCTGCGCAGTCTTGCAGAGCACCGGGTGGTTCATCACACCCATGAAAGAACATTCTGGCAGCCCGAGGGTGGGGGCTTGGCGCTCCCCGAAGGTGGGGGCCGGGGCGAGCGGCTCTGGCCCACCCGCTGTGTGACAGGGGAGCGCAGCCACTGAGGACATCTTGGCAACAGCCCTCACACAGTCGTGTATGTCCCTCCTCCCATCATCCCTCCTACCATTCGTCATATAAAAGCCTATGTTCGCTGTAATAAAGTCGTTGGTTGACCCTGAACCATAGTGGTTATGCCTTTAGCAACTGTCTGGGTGTTTAGGCAGTCGGTGCTGCCTATCCGCATACAGGGCACCGTCGGTGCGGCTAAAGCCCTGCGGCGCATCCCCACGACCTCCTCACCTTGGGTGGGCCCGACCCGACTGGGCCAGCCTGAGAGAGTGCCCTGGCGCGGCGGCGTCCTCCTTCCAGCCCGCGACCGGACATCGTAGAGGATCCAGGATCCCGGAGGGTGAGACAAGCCGGTTCCCCGGGGGGGCCAAGATCACGCTTGGGAGCATCGACGCGTCGGCCAGGCCTGAAGTCCTGCGGCCTAGTACGAGACCCGGCCTACAGCCTGCACGGGCGGACGCCGACACTAGTGTTGTGGGGGAGGTTTGTGATCAACAGCATAACAGCTCTTCTAAAAACGGCCTAAGTTTCAGTCTCACTATTTCATGTCTGAAAATTGCAGTTAATTGTAGGGAGAAAATGTTTTGTTTTAGCTTAAAATACTGATCAATTAGACAATTCAAGAGGGGGGAAAAAAGGAGCACTGGGCAGCCCTTGGGGATATTAAGAGGCTGGTGGTAAAATTTAATGTCCACATACTTCTTTCCTCCCTGTAAGACATTCTTGAAGCTAATAAAGAGCTTGTTTTATTTTGGTAACTTAGAATGACTACATTTCAAGACTCCATGTCAAGAACTGTTAGATAAAAAGGTATAAACATTTTCCTGATATATTTTTTTGTAATTTACTGCAAAGAACATAGCAGACAACAGTCAGTTACACCACAACTAAAGAGAATATGTATGAACATTTTAATAAAATAGGTTATATTTCATTACTGGAAATTCTGGAAATACATTGGAAAAGCATTGGAAAAATAGAAAGCTAAAAGGTAATGGTTAGTTACTGCAGAAAAAAAGTGCTAGTGTCTTATTATTTGAGTAGTATATTTTGTCTCTGAGCATATATTACTATAAATAGATACTTTCACCTGTGTGCTTTCTCTTGAAATTCCTCTTTTTCTCAGGGATTTTTCATTATAATAAGAATTCTGGATTCAGCCCTGAAACCAGTGAAAAAAATACTCCTCATTTCACTAGCCTTGAGTAGACATAAGTCTTCTGACTAAATATATGCATCTTTTTATTTTAATGAAACCTGAGGATAGATGAAAATCACATACATGGTTATAATTTGTTGTTTATTATTTAGCAGTTTACAGATTTTTTTGATTATTTTGTTTATAGACCTGGACCCATACTTTAAGTTTAGTACTCCATCATGGCATGATGTCAATACTGTGAATAAGCCATTGTTGGGATTTTTTTCACAAGCATTTTTAGGCAATTGCACACATTATTAAAGCATGGATAAATGCTCAACTCCAACAGCCTTTTTATAATGAAAGTCCAAAGAGGGTGTCAGAGAAAGGAAAATCCTATACAAAATACAAAATAAGAAAATGAATAGAAGAGTATATCTAGTTTTTAAGTAAGATTTGTTGCAAGATAACTGCTGCTCAACAGAAAAATGTTTAATTGATGCTATACTAAAAGAAGTAATCTCAGTCTCAGTATACCAGAGAAGTTGCTTTGATTGTCTTGAAAGAAAGGATACTGCAGAAGTAAAGGATACTACAGAAGCTAATTATGAGTGATAACTTGTCTAGTACACAAAATTAGTAAGTGTAGTGGAGACAACTTCATAAAGTCAAGTTCTCCATGTATTTGTGTACATCAGTCTATCCAGCAGATTGAGCCCATTGTGTCAATGAATTTCTAAAATGCGCTCTTGGAAACTTTTATTTAACTTTGCTCTTGAATGAAGCAAAGAAGGCCTTCCAGGAACACTTTAGAACACAGATTTTTCCTTTTCTTCCTTTTTATTTTCATATTTTTGTCTCTCACTATGCATAAATAATGCAATAATTTTATGCCCAGGTTATGGAAAGCAGAACCTAGAGAAGAAAAAAGTGCAGATATGAACTGTAGCTATTGCCATATTTGAAAGAAGAGAATTAAGAGCTACTAGCCTGAAAAATCTAAGATTTTAGGGCAGGTAGCAAGGAGTTTGTCAAGTTGTCTATCTTTTGACATTTTAGAGGGTCCTTATATTGTACTTTGAGATTTAAACAAAACATAGCAATGATGATGTCATGCCTATGCTGTATTTCCTAAACACAGCACATTCCTGTCTTGTCCAGGTCCGCTGGCACATTTTGTCCAGACAAAGCCTAGAGAATGTTGTGTTATTTTTCAGTTTTTGTCTGCTTATATTTAATAAACTTCCTAATGAAGAGTGTAATTTTAGCATGGAACTTAAAATTATGAAATGTTACAGTTTGAAAGCTGTAGTGATGGTGGTGGGGAAGAAGATACCAAATCAGTATCGGATTCACAAACAGTCTGTGGACTGTACGTCCGATCGCCTTCCCCAAACAAGTAGTTGAGTTCACAAACAGCATGATTTATTCAAATACAACATTTACGAAGCGGGTTTCAGATGTCAGTACAGGAAATTCTCTACGTCAGCGTGGGGTTTTTAGCTAGCTCTGATGTACAAATATGCAATCATCACTCACCCTGGAAGATGGGAGAGGGATCTCCGTATCAAGTCTTCTCAGGCGGTGTCCCAACCTGAGAGGAGCAAAGGGGGTTCAGCCCGTCCACTGAACCAAAATTTACGATGGAATCTTCTCCCCCCGCTCTTCTCATCCTTAGTTCACCTTTTATACTTTTCTTTACATTCACGTGGAGCTTGAGTGACTATAGTCATACTTAACATTGTTATTGATTGGTGAAGAAGTTTCTCGCTTTCAAAGGTACAATCAATAGAAAATCTAGAGCGCATGCTCACTGGAGCGCACTCAGGAGTGGTCTTATCTCGGAGGCAGGTAACGTTGGGATGGAGGTGTGTTTTGACATTATAACGAGCTTATTATGAGCAAAGTCAAAGCAAAGTTCATCTGAAAGGAGTGATTGGCCACCTTTGCTGGCTCAGCACCGGATATCTTATAGTCTCATTGATATCTTATATCTACCATTGACAGCTACTGTGCCGCTTATCATGGGCCCAGCACAGGGAGTGCAGCAGAGTTTGGCCATGCTGTCTTCACTCTGCTCCATCCTCTGTTACTCCCCTCCGCAGCTGCAGGGAGGGCAGGTTGTGCTGCCTGGGGAACCGTTCGGGATCAGAGTCCGTGCGTATCAATCATCCTGGAAGTGGCAGCTGTGTATCAACCCAAGCAAGCTGCTGTAGTACCCCAACTATTAGGCCCTATTTTTTCTCTAAATTCCCTCTTTCAAGCCATTTAAATGTGATCTATACCAATGAATTTACACTCTTTTTATGCAATGTCACTAAGAAATTCTTTGAATTCAAGATTCTTTTCAGAATTCTGATTAAATGAGATTCTGGAGGCCTTAAGTTTCTTTTGATCCCTATTGTACACTCAGGAGAACTGCTTTGGGGAATCATCATCCATCTTCTCTACATAATTATTTCTAAGCAATACCTGTGTATTTTGGTGCTTTCTTCATTACTTACAAGAAACTTAATGATACCTCTTACTATTAAGCCTGCTATTATTATCAGGATATTTGTCATAACTGAGAACAAATTGTGCATCTTTTAGATTTTCAGTGTAGATTTCATACATATACTGTAAAAAGGTGTCATATCTATGATCAGTAATTTATAACTAATAAATAGTTATTTAAGCAACTATGTAAAATATAAGATTCAGAAGTCACTCTTCATAATAACTTCTTAATACTCTGTTCTTAATAACTGCAGAAAGACACAGACAGTGTTACGTTATTTTATTATACAGTCTAAATATCACTTCTTAGACCCACTACTTACAATTCATGAGAAAATTTTAGTTACCTAAGATGGAGTAATTTCTCCTTGGGAATTATGAAATGTAGAAAAAAATATGAGAAGCAAGGCTGCTTTGTTTAGAAGTGACTGTTAATCGTCCTCCCCAAACTATGATGCTTGAACCTTTTTTTTTGATAGGCCCCCTAGGAAAAAAATAGAATCATGATTAGAGACAGAATTTTCTGGAGATAACCTGGTGATGTCAGATTTAGATGAGAAAAAATATGAAGTTCTTCAATATGAATTAAAACAATGTTAAAATAGCCTTTATCTCCTCCTGTACAGGAGTTAGGTAATAGAGATGCGTAAGTGAAAAGTAAAATGGTTGGATCAAGCAACATATTCACCCATGACTATGACATGTGTTGTACTACGAAGGCATTTCTTAACGTAAGTCTTTTTTTTCCAAACAGCTATTTCCTTGATATTTTTAGTTGATGAATGCTGAATCCTCCCTATATGATAGAATTTCCTGCTAGGGATGGAGTTTCCTCTGCTTTTTGGCTGTTAAGTTGTTCTTCCTTTCATACTCTTAATAGTGGCGTGCACAACATCATGTGGCAGCTCAGCATTGAAGGTTTTTTAAAGACTGGCATTTCTAAAACGGTGGCTGTCTGGCTTCTCCATGGATATTACTTGAAGGGTCCTGGTTTCATTTTACTTTTAAATCTTATTTTATATTTGGGCATAATTTCAATCTTCAATCTCCTTTGAGTAGCTTTTTAAAATATCTCTTGGTACTGTGCCCCAACACCTTCCCCAGAAGGGGAAGCTGGGAAAGAAAGGAACCCTGTAGAAGTTTTAATTTAAGTATTCCTAGGAAGGAAGACTTTGTGGTCTTTCCTTGACTAGCTGGGGCAGGTGGTAGACTATGTTTGCTTCTGTGAATATTACTAACAGTAATAATGAAATGGACATTTTCTTCCCACAGTCATGTGCCACTAGTGCAACTAGGCCATACCAGCATGGTTTTTTTAGTCTGTTGTCAAAGATGAGGTGGTGGTTAAAATTCTTTTCCTAATATACATGGATACTTTTCCTTTTAAAACTTGAAACAGAGCTTGTATATACTGAAACTGACAACCTGTTTAGTTTTGTTGCTGTAGTTTGCTTAGATTGTAAACTTCACTGGTGGTGATGGATGCCTCCTGTTCAAGAAGTGGCAGGTATATCAGCAATACTAATGGAAAATACAGTGGCCAGATTTCTATACGCAGCATGTATATGTATTATATTTCCATAAGCAGCTGCAATATATGCAGCATCCCACCTTTTCTTTCAAGAACTAATTTATTCCTGTTTTTCACATCTGCAGAGTTTTTTTGAAATTGTTTTCTAAAAGTACTCTTCCTGAATGCACAATTGATGCTTTCCCATCTAGATCTTGTTTTATACTAACCAAAAATATATTTTTTTCTTGTAAGTAGATATTGAAACACCAGAATGGAGCTGTCATTCTCCACTAATGAGTGTTGAGATGCTGTGTGTATTCATCCCCTTCATTCAGTACTGCAATCATATTTAATGGTACCAACCTACTCTTCAATTTGTTGAAATATTCTTACAATTATTATAATATTTTACATTACTTATAATACTTGACCCAGTTAACTAAACAGTAGCTACTGAAATAGATAAGATTTTCCCTTTTAGATTTGAAATCATTGTCAGTCTGATGATCAGACTTTTACCTCCAAAAAGTCGATGAGTCTCCCAAATGGGGGCTGAGTAACCAGAACACTTTTTGAAGTCTCCTTTATAGGAGAATTGTTAATAAATCTCAGTTCCATCTTAAATGTAGGAAATTAGGGAAAATATTCTTGAGTTTGATGCTTCATGTTTAGTTCTCATTTTAATGATGTTTTGCTAATCTTTCAGAAAGCTTGGGAAAAAATGATATGCTTGAACTCTGCATTATATTCTCATTGTAATTGCTATGAAAAAGGTTTAAAGTTCTTGTAAATGTAATACAAGCAGTCTCCATTACACTAATGGTCTTCAGATTGCTATTTTAACACACAAAGCTTTTCAGTGACTTTGACCTCACTATGGAGTAAACCATGTGTGATGGAAATACGTAGATCATTCAGTTCTTCCTTTTGGTTCATTTTTTTAGTTTGCTTTGAGGAATATAAGTGCTTGGTTGCGTGTGTTTTAGTATCAAATCCATTATAGCCAGTCTGAGTATCCTGGTTGGGCAGGAGATATTCTTGTTTGAGGAGGATAGGGGAACACTTTTTCTAAAGTTATTTACCAGCTGCTGGTGCAGCACATGGGGATAAAAATCCATTGGTACTATCATGGTAAGGTTGCCCCTCTGCTTCTGTGCAAGGTGGAATAAGTACACACTAGGAAGACCCTTAGTTGTCTGAATTTTCCCCTTTTCAAAATTGTTCAAGAACTACATGCTGCATATCTCATCTCACTCCTCCTCTTCTCTTATTGGAACTTCAAATCAAGGGCAGATGAGGCCTTTCACACTCATGATAGTGAAATAATGTTTGTGAAATTTGTCATGTTTCTCTTTGGTCTTGAGTCATAGTTAAATGACTATATAACTATCTCTCTAGATATAGTTATATAGTCATCACTATACATTGTAGTGGAGTTACTGTCATTTTGGACAAATGTTTATTCATGTGTAAAGAGGATATGATAAACATTTTCTTAAAGGATGTGCTTGATAGATTTTACTAGCACAGTCTTCAAGCTGTAGTATCGTAGGAGCTATTTAAGTCGGTGTGATTTTAATAACTGTATGTCATGATTTAAAAGAAATCTTCCATAAAGAAATTTAGTTCTTTAGTGTATTTTTTGCCTTCAAGCATGCAGTTGATTTTGAATATTAGTGTTAAAGATTCTGCAGAGTAGTCTGTTTTTGCTAAAGTAAATATTTTTTAGTAATTTGTTGTACAGAAATTTCATATAGATGAGCTGACTTGTGTCATGGATCTTAAGTTACACTTACATCTTAAAACAGTTTATAGGACACGTGTTTGGAATCCTGAATTCCATGAATTCCATTACGTGCTGAGGCTTCTAAATATTAGCAATAGAATTGCTTTATACTACGATAAATAGGGTTCTAGACATGTAGACTTTCACATTTCCTTCTACTTGTTTGATAAAATTCCTATATACTTCACTTTGGTTTTATAACAGAACAGCATTCAAGTTGAAACTTTATTCCTGAATGGCTTGCTTTATTATAATATTTACACTTTCAGATATAAAAGGGGACCATTTTTCCTAAGAGGTACAGCTGAGCTTTTATTTAGTTAGTTAGCTATTTTTTTTGATTACAAGAAAACCTGGAATGTTCTCAGTAAGTAAAACTTTCAGATGTCCTCCGTACCCTCACAATACTGTAAAACGCCAGCACAAGATGGGAACTTCTTTTTTTTTTTTATGTTGAAGGCAAAGGTATAAAAAATATTATTTATAATAACTGAGATCAAATATATTGAGATCAAAGATATTGAGATCATAGATATCTTGCTAAGTGTTTTTGAATGTTTTCTTATTATGTATACTTATTTCTCATTATTTCAAATTTTGTAAATGAAAAGAAATAAAAATTCATCTAGGATAATAAGAATTAAAAAATACCTTGCTTTATGCAAGTATTTCAGTCCCTCAGGTTAGCATATTATGAATTTGAGAAAGAAGTTACAACTAAAAGTAATTATAGTCACACAAAATGATCTTTTTAAGCTAGTCAGGATCCTTAAGGAAGGATCTTTTCTTTTTGATTGTTGTACATTTCACTGACAAGAATAATTGTCAGTCCATAAGGAAGTAGTTGTTTCAAGGAATTTGCAGAGGACCTACATGAGCACTGCACTTTTAAACCTATTTGGAAATTATTACAGTATTTAGTAGAAAGCAGCAATCAGAAAAAAATAATTATTCCAAAGATTGTTTATAGGTCTGCTCTGCCTTTTCAGAATAACTCACAGAGTGGGAGGAGTTTGCTGTGTGGCAACTGAAACGACAAGTAGTCCTTACCTATGATGACAGCTGTTTTTCTTTAATCTTAAATGGATTGCAATATATTTTTTTTTACAAAAGTATTTTCTGAGCTGAGCCTTAGGCTTTAAAGCTCCAAGATGACTCCAGTACCGAAGTCCAAAATTTGTATCTTACAAATAGCTATTCATCTATGTTCATTCCCAGCAGTTCATCAGTTAGTGAAAGCATTACTCACCAAGTTTCTTGCTTTCTCTAGCCTGATGTGAAAGCATGGAAATGCTCTCCAGTTTGAGAGCCTCTCTTCTGGAGCTCCAGCAGGATTCTTAAACTGGGTTTCTCTTTGCTAAGGACTTTCCAAAGAAAGATTTAACAAGTCATGTCTTAGAATAACTGCCCATGAGCAGTTGAGTCTTGTATGCATTATCTTAGATAGGAGGTCCCTCTTTTTTGGGATAATTTGGATAGGTTTTGAGCTGCATAGTAGCCAAAACAGTGGACTTATGAAGTACTGAGTATCAAAGAATGGCTATTACTACATGGTTATAGCACTCTGAAGACCTAGTTCCAGCTCTTCCCTGATTATTTTTTCCTCTCCTACCAGCCTCGCTACACGACTGTTCAGGCTTTTGCATGTATTGGGCATTCTTGGGCTTAGGATGCAGAGGTAAGGAAGGTTTCAATGCCCTATCACTGTCTGTAAAGCATTTATGGTTTAGTGCTGTCTGAGTCCTTTTTTCATAAGGGCTGTTTGGAGTTGGTGTACAAATGGTGAAGAATGTGTATATTGTATGGATCTTATGGGTGGCAGAAACCCAAACTTCTTTTTATCCTAATATCCTTGTGGATACAGACCTACTGCTCATGGATAACAGCATGAATACAAGACAAGTTTAGACTCAACAGTGGAATTAGGCCCAATTTGAAATACTTTAGCCTGCTCCTTGCCCCATGTTCCAGCCAGAAATATAAATGCAGATACACCTTTATTCTCAAGCATTATACAGAGTTCTCATATGCTTTATGGTAGATACCACAAAGCAGCAAAGTGCCTAAGTCCCTTTGTCAGTGTAGCTTTCAGTTTCCTCAGTTTACTTTAGATCGTGATATTTTGTGAGCCAGAGATATATTTTTTAATCCAGTAGCATTACAAATAAAATTTAGACTTTATTTAATCTTCCATTCTGATAGTTACCCTTGCAAAGCTGCTTATTTATTCTCTAGATATATTTTCCTTTGTGCTAAAGGATTATATGCCATTTTATTATCACTTTCATTACCTAGGCAGCTTATTTACTACTAAACTTTATGTGGTGAACAGTGGGACATCAGAGCCTTGCAAACAGCTGAAATAGCCAAGCTGAAAATTTCACAGAGCATTCTAGGGGTGATTATGGAAGGTGTGAGCAATATGTTTACAGAAGTTTATTTTTCAAAATATCATTTATAAAATAAGTAGGCTAGTAAGTGAGAGGATTATGTCACTGACTAAATTACATCAATGAAAATTTTTGTTCTGGGGGAAAAATAATGCTTGAGGATTGATTTGTGACAGATTTTGCAGAGATGTTAGATTCTGTCAGAATTTTTTCATAATTGACTCTGGTAATATATAATATTTATATATTAATAAAGGTATAGTTTTATGCTTTTTCCAATGTTCAGTACAAGGTTATTTTAGTTAATTGGAAACTAGCTGAAAACTGCGTCATTATTGACATAGTAACTAGCTGCACTGGTACTAGGACTGAGTAGCCTACAGACTGGATGGACAGAGAAAAATATGTATATATTAAAAATCTGTACTTACATAACTACATGAAGTCTTTGACATCAGGTGCTAAACACTAGGTGAAGCTAATAACAGCTAAATCACTTCTACTTTCTTTCTTTTTACCATCACAAGATCTGAGGGAATACACCTGTACGTTCAGTCTCTCATCTTTAAGATTACAGTGTATAATGGGAATCATATCTTGTTTATAACACATACATTTGTTTCAATCAAGCCAGATAGCATCTTGGATGAAGTGCCCAAGTTAAGGAGAAGACTGATAAACATTTACTCCTATATAGTGCAATATTTTGGCTTTGAACTGATCTTGGAGAAAATAATAACTTTTGTGTGTGTGTGTGTGTGTGTATGATATCTAGAGCACAGTGGGACAGTGGGCAGTGAACTGCCTCCTAAAGCTGTTTCACTCCCCTCTGTAACTTCAGACGTAAGAGCAATGAATCATAGATTTCCAGTTAAGATCTTTATAATCCTGCTTCCACAGCTTGCAGAATACCAGGCCTTATCAGCAGCTGATAAGAGATCCACCTAATAATGTACACATTTTTCTCTGGAAAAAAAAAAGTGTGAAAGATGAAAAGGATTACCGGGTTTATTCATGTCCTTGGTGTTTCAGTCAAAGGATTTATCTTTACTTGTATGCTAATGACAGCAGGACTAGCAAAATGTGTAATCACAGTTCATTTATAATTCTCATCATACGAACAACCCTCTTGACTTCTGAAACTAAACAAAGAGGTGCCTGTCAAGAATGGACATATGTTCCAACCTGTAGTGGTCGCTTTCTGCGTTAGACCTAGTTCAAAGTAGAAACCTCTGCAACCATGTGAGGCTGTCAGGTTTCAATGGCAACTATTTCATCCTACTCATTTACTCCTGCTGCAGAAAACCCCGTGTTAATGTAAACACACTCCATAGCTGATGCCAGTACCAGCTCTTCCACATTTGTTCCTAGGAAGAGAAGTTGACACCTTAGCCAGCTCTTAAAATATCTTCTGTGTTGATTGTCCTATGGGATCAGTATCGGTGGTTTCTCTTCCCTAATGCTAACGCAGCAGTAGTGTTAATTGATTCTAACCATAAGCAGCCAGCAACTGTCAGGTGAGGTTCCATGTGGAAAACAGGACATCTTTATGAAATTGACGTGTACCATACAGAATTTCTTGTATGGGAGCACCTCTTGGAGGGCCGGTGGTTTTATCACACCACCTTTAAAATATTTATATTCAGACAAATGAATTGTTCCCTCAATGCCTTAGAACAGCACTCTAAACAGAAAAAGCTAAGGACTTGCACTTTTATTTTTGTCTGCATTTCATGGTAGAATTTGCTAGCAAAGCTTTGTTAGCTGAAGCAGAGACAATAAAGAACTGATACAGCACTTTTTTTTTTTTCAAATATAACTTCCTAACAGAAGCTGGAAAACTGAGCAGTAAAAGGACTGTAAACTTTATTTTAAAGCTTTGCAGAAAACATTAGCTTTTATTCTATTATTTTATTCTATTATTTTATTCTATTTTATTCTATTTTAGCTTTCAATTATTTGTTGATGTTGATTATTTGTTTCTTTCTCCAAATGATCTTTATGACGTTTTTCCATATTATATTTTTTTTCTGAATTTTCTTACAAGGGTGTGTAATTACAATGAGTTGAATAAACACAGTGAAGTAGTGTCATAAACGAATATTCAAACCTTAATTCTGAAGTAAATTGAGCCCAGTATTAGGCTACTTCCATTAAGTGATAAACTTCTTTTCCTTCTGAAATCATTGCAAGTGGCAGATGTTTATCAGTTAAAATGTTAATACTGCTTTAGGCTGATTCTATACAGAGAAGGTAAAATATATATATATATATATATATTTAAACATAGTGGTGATTTTTATTTACAGAGGTGATTTTTATTTAACAAGTTATACAAAACCAAAATTGAAAATAACTTGACAAAAATGCAGTACACCGTATTTTTTTCTCCTTTTATTTTTTTAATTGTTATTCATACTTTTCTGTGTTACTGAACTTAGTTGAACTGAGTGTGAAATGACAAAGCAGTTTTGGAAGAGGTAGCTGAATTCTTCCTAGAATGGAGAAAAACAAACTCTTACTGTCTGGCTAAAATGAGAATTAAGAAGTTATTTTGAACATAGGATTTATGTTGTCTGATATTTAAAAATGTCTCAAAAATTGAGTATGGAAAAGTATTAAGTGTTAGTCTATCATCAGAAACATAAAAAAAATTGACTGTTTTGTATTACTTGTCTTTCTAACAGCATTTCAAGAATTGATATCTTTTTCCTGAATCTCAATTTTATGCAGCACAATCTGCTGCATAGATAAATAAAGCTACTTCTGCGATTTAATTTACGAGTTAACTCTGTTGCAGTTATTAAAATCAAGCAAATAATTTATTCAGTGAGTTTATTAATCTGTTTCTTTATGGAATATTTCTCAAAAGACAGTCTCATACGGTCTCAAACTTCATAAAATATTCAGATTTGTTTCAGTAATCTTTTATGGAATATAATACACTGTAGTGATAATGAATATTCATAATTAAAGCTGTATTACTTGATAGAGAATAGATCAGACCTATTGGATAATATTTTTCTCCTTATTTTACATAATATACAAACTCATGCCAAAATTTGCCTGTGTAAAATTTGACTGCTGTTAATCTTTTGAGATAATAAGCCTGAAAGCTTTGCAGATTTTTAGTCACACACACACACACACACACACACAAAAAGCTAATTCAAACACCCAAATGACAAAAGCATAGTCAGAATAAATTTGATATAACCTGATCTTGTATCGGCCAAAGTCGAGTCGAGTTGTTGGGATAGCAGGACTTTTAACTCAGACTCATAAAAACACAAATAGATGTGATTGAAAGCATTTTGCTTCGTTAGCCAATTGCCCCTTGTGAGTGTTCTTCTCACTGGCTTGTATGTAGTGGAAAATCATATTTTCATATCTTTCCCTCCTGGTTACAAGTGAAGTGACCAGGGAACATCAAGCCGAAGCCACCTGGAACCTCAGTGTAGTGCTCCCTGCCGTCCACAGGCTTGTCCCAGGCTTGCCTTGCCTCTGCTTTGTAACTGACTGCTGCTCAAAAAGATCAAAATGCAGACAATATCCATTTCCAGCTATCCAGAAAATATGATTTAACTAAAGCCAAATGCTATGTACTTTTCATTTTTTCTTCAAGGCATTGTCTTAATTATGACATGTATGACTTTAAGACATTGTGAAATCTTTGGATATTCCACTAAAGTAACTCAAACAAGAAGTCATGTGCAACTTAAAAATTGATAATTTACTGGAGCAAGGCAGCTTCTGGTTGAAAAAAATAATGCTGTGCTGAGAAAAAATGCAGAAGTCAACGCAAATTTAGAAATGCAGTTATCCAGAAAGAAGTGTTTGGTTTCTTCTCTAAATTTTAATTCAAACTTCTGCCAATTTTCAGCAGAAACAGTTTGAATCACTTGTTATATGACTAGAATGAATCATGTGGTTTTTTATTTATTTCAGTATTTACCATTTTGTCACAGAGAATAGTTTAAATATTTTTCAAGAACTACTTTAGACAAAACCTTTGTTCGGGACTCTAACATAAATACCGAGACATCTAAGTAAAAGGAAATGATGAGCAGTAAACATGCATGCTGTCAGCATGAAGATCTATAGAATGTTGAAGATTGGTATTGTACAGAGCTTTAATTCTGGACCTTTCATCTGTCACTTGTCATTTTATGAATAATGGCATGTATAGAAAAAATTGATCTTTAAGCAATCATTTTATGGTTGCTCAGAATTTTTAACAACTTCAGCTTCTTTTACAGGGTATAATTGCCCCTAAATTTTTATTGAATTTGTAATTATCCTGCTCAAAATACGCAGTGTGAGGAAAGGAAAAAAGGAGAATTGCCTTTGAATATAATTTCAGTTTTATACAGAATAGCTGATGAGTGCTGCATGTTTGAAGAAAACAAATATACTGGAACAATTATTAATTATATTTTAACCCACACCATTTTTGAGTTTCCAAAATAACTGATTTGATTTGAGTGATTCCATCATGTACATCACATGTAGTCTTTCCCTCATTAATAATGAGTTTGCAAAACTCTTTTTGAACCTGTATTTTTTAAACTCTTTGTGCCTAGAAATCAAAAGCGTTAGTCTGAGCTTAGTGCAAACTAAGCATATCTCTGCTAAAGTTTACTGAAAAGCTTGATGGTCTGAATTCAAACAGTCGTACCATACAGTTTGGAGCAGAACAGAGCACAGCTGGCACTGCCAGCTACAGTCTGAACCACAGCCAGACTGTTCTGCTGCTCCTGGTTCTTATCACGTAATGATTAAGGAAATTGTCCAGGGATAAGAGATATGGACGTACTTCTCTTGCATCCTTGAATCTGTGGTTTAAATCCATGTAGACTGTCTATGCTGTAAGACTACATGGAGGAGAAAGGGAATGGAAAAAGGCATTTCACTACTTCATATTTGGCCTTGTGGAGCTGAAATGAAAGCTTAAAGCACCTAAAGGAAATACCAAGATTCAAAAGCCTAAAGGAGGGGAGGCAAAAGGGATGTTGTTTCATAACACAGTGATCCTGTCTTGAGGAGAGGACATTGTCATTGATCTTAGCTCTCATCCAGTATAAGTTCTATATGATTTCTATGTTGGACTGGTACAGAAGGCTCAGAGAAGGAAAAAGAAAAAAAAAATGATTTGAACGCTATAAACTGGACTGTAGTGTTTTCTCCCAAGTCTGTGTTTACCTTTACCCTTTTATAGACTCTGGAATTTGGCAAAGCAATAAATTTGTTGCTTTGCCACAAAATGTGAGCTACAAAAGTATGTGGCCTTTGTTTTCATGCATCAACCAGATATTTTCTGTACAGTGTTAAGACCCCGTGTCATTAGTCTTTGACAATCCGTTTTTCCCTTATCCAAGTCAACAAAACTCCTTCGTCATCTCCAGAAGGGATCATTGGATTGGCTGTGGTAAGAACAAAACTCCCTTGTCACAGTAAAAGCAAACTGGACTGAAGAGGCAGAATAATTAGCAGCCTGGCCTACCTACAATAGCCAGTGCATCTCAGGGGAATAGTTCTAGGTCAGTGAGATTCTCTGCCAATACATAGTATGGAAAACACATGCATATGGCTGCTGAACAGTCTGATTTTTCTACTTACCTGAAGTATGCTTTTGCAGGTGTAGAATTAAAATAAATTTAACATAGCAGAAATTCTTCCCTTGTCACCCTTCCAAAAGCTAACAGAAGGTGGGAAAGAAAATAGATTGTATTTTGTCATAAAATCTCAAGTACTTTCCTGTGTAAATCTAGTTCCAGTCATGATCCATGCTGTTAGTTCTTTTTTACCTTCATTTATTTAGAAATAGGGAACAAAGTAAGTGTAGTTATCTAGAGCGAGTGCAATACATGGTCTATGTTTGTTATTAAGGTAGTTATTTACTTCTTGAGGATTACCTTGGGACTGTTTTGAACTGTACTTTTGAGACTTGACTTTCGTTTCGCCCACAATGCTGCTCAAAGGTAATAGACTTTTAGTAGTGACAAGCAACATAATAAAATTTCTACAATTACATACAAATTTCACTTTCAGTCATCCCAGTTTAATAGAAATGTCCTAAAGTCTTGATTTCTGCTTCTTCTCCCACCACTCATAATATTGAAAACTTGGGTGAAATTGGAATATCCTTGACTCCCCAAAAAGATGTAGTTCTGACCATGCACTATACGTGAATATTGAATAAGAAAGAGTTTGCAAGTGATCTTCCATATTGGTATTGTTAACTATGTTAGGAAGAAAGTATGTATTTGGTTCAAATAAACCAATATACTAAGGTTTTACATTGTGCTGCTGTGGTTCTGAGTCTGCTCTTCTACTTAGCAGTAAGAAGAAGCTCAATTAAGGGGTAGCAAGAAAATCACAGAATCACAGAATGCCTAAGGTTGGAAAGGACCTCTAGAGATCATCTAGTCCAACCCCCCTGCACACACAGGGACACCTAGAGCACCTGGCACAGGGCTGCATCCAAGCGGGTCTTGAAGATCTCCAGAGAAGGAGACTGCACAACCTCTCTGGGCAGCCTGTTCCAGTGCTCTGGCACCCTCACTGTCAGGAAATTTTTCCTTAAGTTCCTGTGGA
>JAUBNY010000635.1:3935570-3946348 GCA_032275445.1 Crypturellus soui | reverse complement strand
GAAGGGTCCAGTGCCGCCGCAGTCAGGCCAACTGGCCTGACTGCACAGGCGCAGGCTCCTGGGGTCGTACAGGGGGCACCAGGACCCCCCTGTACAGGTCCTTAGAGCGCATGCTCACAGGAGAGCCCCAAAAACCCCTGATTTTAACCCCCAACAGGGGAGCTTAACTAATTGCATGTTGAATAAGAACGCAGAATACTGAAGCCTTTTCTTCTGCATGTGGTTTAATTCTGAAGGAGACAATAAACTTGATACTCGATCTTCTATGTTCACCTTTCTCTCTTTACTTGGGATGAGTTCTTAGCTCTGTCATTCCTTCTTGCGTAGTTGGCTTTCAACTGTTTTGTGTCTATGCAGGCTCTTGTAGCGGATGAACACATTTTCAGCCAGCAAGTTGAGCCAGTAAGATAAATAAACTGATAATGATTTTCTGAGGCCAATGCTACGCCAGAACCAAGAAAGTGCAAGAGTTGTCCTTTTAGCAGAAGAAGTAAGAGCTGGCAATTAGAAATGAGCTGTCTGCTCTGTGAAATTTTCCATACTGAGTGCATGCTAATTGCAATTTAAGTGTATTATAAGATGGCTGTATTTTAAATCAGAATATTTGCTTTAATTTTTAGAAAGTCTGTAAGGAAATAATTATGCAGTTGAGTCATTATCTTGGATTAAGTGAAGTTCCTTCTATAGTTATCTACATACATCTCTGACTTTAGTTATTAGATCTTTTACCAATACAGACAACTTGTAAAACATTAAATGTGCGTGTATTTTTTTTCTTCTGTGGCACAAAAGAAATTATTAGATAATGTTTAGCTCTAGGGAAAGACAGCTATTCAAAATTAGAACAAATTTTACAACAGATAAAATATTTTGAAACCATTTCTGTAAGAGCACTAGTTTTCAGCTTTTGAACACATACTGTGCATGTCTATTATTAGATAAATATTATTTTTGCCAGAGAAAGACCACTTTGGTGAAAATAATATTTTTGTACACATCTAGTCATTTACGATATTGTCATGGTGCTGTTTTTTATTTTTTTATTTTTGTGTGTGTGTGTGATAATTAAGTCAAACCTCCTGTAATCAGAAATACTTGAGTGGAGTATTCCTGAGTTTTTCAGAGGTGATGTGTCAATATAATTTCGGTATTTTTTAAAGGTTACTAACAGTCACCCAGAGAAAACTCATGATAAGCTGTTTAACCAAACCAGAGTAAAGATGCTCTGTTCCAATTCTGTCAAAATCACACCAATTTCATGATCTGCTTTCACTGTCTCTTGTTACTTACTACGTCTACCCCATCTGTTCTTGACTTAATGACAGCTTCTGCCACCCACTTGCTCAAGGCAGCAGCTCTGAGGAGCTGCAGGTCTTGCCTTGTCTGTGAACCTTGTTATAGGCTGTTACTTCACACTGATGATGCTGAGTAGAAAGCATTCCCTCGAAGCTCTAACTAGGAAAATAAATAAATAAATACATTGCATTCTTCGGCTGTGGAAGGATGCTCTTCTGCCAGCAATGTGGAGGATAGAAAGTGCGCCCATATCGAGCTTACCCTGTGACTTGGCAGTAACAAGGTGTGTTTCATTTTGAGACATGCATTACTGGGCACCAGCAGAGACAGACCTTTAAATGGCTATGTGTTAAATTTGGGTTGCTATTTCATTAATTCCCTAATAGCAGTGTTAGTGTACCAAACTTTTCTACTTTACTGTTACTGTGCTGTTATAAAGCCAATAATGAAGGTGCAGACTTACTAGCTGGCAATCCTTGCACTTAATTTGCCTTGTAAGTGCAACTGCATCCTATATTTTACTCCTGTAAAGAACAAAGAAACAAAATGTAATTAGTGCCTTTTCTCAATTAATTGTAAAGGCTATGACATACATGAAACTTTATAGATGAGATGTTACCCTCTATCCTCAGTCAATATACATATCCAGTTATTTGCTGGCCTATCAAAAATAAAAATAGGCAGATAATCATTTGATACTTACTTTTACATTATGTCAAATAATTACCTATTGTATGTAACCACAATGTAGAATTTTGGGGAAATTTTTAATTTAGTTTATGAATATGCATCTGTAGGAAAGAGAAGAAGGGAGGAAGAAGATACACAGAGCTGATGAATTTTCTTTCAAGAAATACAGCAGGTCTTCAGAATGCTTTGTAGAAATGTGCTACTAGCTGCCTATGTAAAACCAATCTTTTGGGGCAATTAAGCTTCTATACCAGAGAATTATTTAGAAATCATTATTTCTAGTTATGCAAAGCAGTTGCTCTCAGGAAGTTTTTTTCGTTACATGAAACACTTAAATGCTCTTTTAAAACCTACAGGCCGACATTTTCAGAGGGTGCAGGTAGGACAGAAAGCAACATTTGTTTTATGGAATGTGTCAGTGTGTAAGGAGTCAGAAATAAAACAGTTGAAAATATATAAGAAAAATTGTTTTCCTTTTTATATTACTGCATCAGCTAAAGACAAGGTTACATGCTTTTGAGTTATTAAAAACAAGGGAAAAAAGGAAGGTGCTTACTAGTGAGACTGAAAAGTCAGGGTGGCTGCAACTTATCTGTTAAGGTAGTTACTGCATTGAGAAGTATTGTTTTTATTTTGGTTGATTAGAACATTTAGAGTACACTTCTTTCAGGTTGAAATATTGAATCCTACTCTAAGAAAATCTCCAATTCTTTTTTTTTATTATAAAATTATACATTTTTACAAAGAGCACTTGTTTAAAATCCCATGGTGGCACTTTTGTACATGGCAGGTATATTGCTGACCTAGCAGCACCAAAGTGACACCATAAACCATCTTCATGATATACTGCCTCTGTTGCTAAATTAACACAACTCTCTACTTTCATTTTGAGACTGCAGTACATAATATATTATAAGTTATACATTGCCAACTTAAAAGGTCTTAAAAAAAAGACTTTGATTATAATGCAACCAGTAAGTTCACGATAGTTAAATTCATAATTCCAGATTCAGCTTTACATGTAGCAAAGCACATTCTTCCCTGCCCTTCTGTGCCTTGGAGATCCGTACATTTAATACTTGTGTTTTAGTTTCCAGTGGATGTCTATGCAGCAGCAATGTGAGAATAGACATCCTTTTTCAAGCTGAGATCTAAGGGCTAAAACGAGTCAAGAGATGTAGCAGGCATATTCAGTGACTCTTTAATATTAGCAGCTGCTGTGCTGGTTTGAATTTACTAAATATCAACTGTTGTATAACAACTGCATCTGCGATGGATAGAACAACTACAACTATCTACGATAGATGCAAATTGCTCATCTGTCCTTAAAAAATTCATAGTAAATTACTTTGCAGGAAATATAAATGATTATGTAGCATCAAAAAGTTAACAGGTAAGAATTTCTTTGTCTTGCCATATTCTGAACATCATATAATGTCATTTTCTTTTTTTCTTGTAACTTCAAATAGAAAAAATTATTACTTCACATTTTGCCTGGTTTTTGAAACATTTTGCCTGGTTTTTGCAACAAAGGTTCCAGGAGCAGTTAGTTAAGATTTCTTTCTAAACATTTTTCCTGTACCTTCTGCTGTTTCTTGGCTTTAATCTTTTCCTAATTGGAATAAAAACTGCTTTCAATCTCAATACTGTTAAGAATCCGGGAATTTTATATGTTAAGATCAGATCAGATATGCCTTTGCACAGGAATTCTATGGAAATTCAGGTTGTGTTGCTTTCAGTTTTTACAGGAGTAGTTGTAAATGGCTCTGAAAGTTACATTTCAGAAGCTAAATAGAATATAAATTCAAATAATAATAATGCCTTCTAGATAGTGTGAACCATTCATAACTGAACACAGCAGTTTCAATGTTAATTATACTTCTTTCAATTATAAAATTGTACTTTTAATCAGAATGTAATTTACATAATAAATGCACAAAGGGAATATAAGTACAAAGAAAAAGTATGTACCTGAGTGTTTCTGATTCCTAAGACTTGGCAGAAATGTAAATTAATATTGAAATAATGGCTTCCAGCCACCATATGCTGTCTAGTGCAGACCATATTCAGCGAGTTAAATCTTAATTTTAATGTCCCTTGAAAGTAAAGTGTAGGTACATCTAAAGGCAAGAATTATTAATAAAGCTACTTGAAAAATGATCCTAATGTAACAAGATGGTGTACTGGCACTTTGGGGTTTGATTTTTTTTTTTTAATGAGACAACTTTTGAGCAGGAGAAAGTTAAGTAACATGCTAAAGAGAATATGGATATAATGTTTGAATATCCACAGCGATGCAGTTTTAGGCATACTTTTATAATAAATAAAAAATATATATTTTTAAGTGAATTGTTTATCTGTACTTACCACTTGACTGTTTTAGCAATAACCCTTGCATTCTTCTTCCTCTCTACAAGTATAGTTAGTCCAAAACTCTGTAGTAGGGGGCTTTACTTAGTACTCCTCTGAGAGGAGCAATGAATTAATTTAATGCAAACTAAAAGACCGCAAAGAAATTGATGCAGCTGTGGAATTCTGTGGCAAGGCAGAAATAGGCAATGCTGTAAGACATCTCTTCATTTATTTATCTTTATAAATAGAGCATGATCCTGTAATTTAGGATGTGAGGAAAAAGTGTAAGGAGTCAGCTGCTGAGGATAAAAGAGTGAAACTTGTCGGGTGGGCATACAAGTAGTGCATGAGTACAGTAAATCTGCACCTGCGCTGCCATGCAAATGCATGTCTGCAAAGCCATTCCTAATCAAACTGCAGAGTGACCTTGCCTTGTCTGGCAACCTGGTTGTGTTAAACTCAATTGAAAACAGGTCTACCTGTGGCAGTCAAACTAGATAGTGACACTGAAGAAAAGAAAGTATGTGTTCTTGATCTGGCTGAGGAAATAGAAAGGAGGTGGCAGTGACCCCAGAGAAGAGATTCGATTGAAAGCCAGGCTGAAAAACTTCTAATGTTTGTTAATTTTTTAAGAGTTAGTAACTTAGTTATATTGAGTTACTTGCTGGAACAGGAGTGCTTGTTGTAGAAAAAAAGTTAAAAAAAATGTCCAGTTCTGATTTCTTGATCCTGCTCTTGTTGCGTGCTAAAATTATATGATTTTCTTTTCCATGCCACATAATCACCCAGGAAACCTGGAATGAAGGACAGAAACTTGATTGGCTTTACCTATGCTCTTATCATGGGAGTTGTTTTGTTTCAGTAAGACAGCTTGAAATAGACCGAGTAAACCGAGAAGTGTGTTTTTTGTCCATTAGGTATGGATTCTTTAAGTGCACTTCATTAATCGCTGTGCTCTTGAAGTGAGAGAATGTAGCACCTCTTTTGACGAATAGATCTTTGATGTTTGGCTGTTCAGTTGAGACAGGTGATCGCAGGGGATTCAAAACCACACCCTGCAGTGATGGTTGAATAGTGGGTAGTTTATTCCACTGCTCAGGTGTTCTAGGATATCAAGTCATCAAGTCTGTGAGATACATGCAAATAAAATTATAGAGCTCACACTACAGAGCTTCAGACTCAGTGAAGACCCAAGTGCTCTAAGAAAGAGTGGAAGAATTAAAATACTCTCCTCCATGAAAATAACTATTTTGGAAATGCCTCACGTAATTCTTAGAAAAAGGGATTATGAATAGCTTTGGAAGCAAGTCTATCTTACATGTTCTATACAGTGAAGTTAAGATTTTAATCTCTGTTCTGAAGTCTCCTGCATATTCTGCACTACATGTCTTAACGGGGGACTTACATTATTATGCATGCAGTGAGAGGAGCAATGATATTAAGAGGAGCAGTGTCCGTTACCATCAGTCTTTTCTAAGAGACTGTGAAAGTAACATGGATTTTTTGACATAATTCTAGATCATTTTCTAAAATAAGAGCTCTCATTTCTAATATGACTTTAGGAAGAAAGTTAACTTTTTTAATAGAAATTATAAGAAATTAGATCTTGGTCTTAAGCAGACTTTAAATACATGTTCTAGCTTTAAAAGTTCTGCAAAGTTTATTCTTTAACATTATACAGATCATCAGAAGATGTAAAGAAAAGACAGGATGAAGACAAGCATTGCTAGTAGAAGATTTGGCTTTAGAAACGATGAAAGAACAATATGCTGTAAACTTGCAGAATTTTAGATGTGGTTCTGACACCTGACTTACATATCTGGTTGGAGGCATTAACATTTTGCCATGTTTAAGTGAAGTATGTTCAGTAAATTAAGGAATGTTTTACCAGTTCATGCTTGCATCATCATTTTCCATTGCTTTTTTAGTATTTATTTTTGTTGATGTCTTGCGATTAGTGAAGTAAAATGTGTTGGTAGAGTTGTAATTAGCAAGGGTCACTCAACCAGAAGGAATAAGTTTCTTTTTGTTGTAAGCCTCTGTGGACTTGTAGCTTTCTGGTATTTTTCAGGAAGCAAAATTACTTCAAATAATCCCATCCTCCCCAAACTAATAGAATTAACACAAAGCCCTTTTTCGAAAATCTAACACTGGATAATATCTAATTCACTCCAGGGAAATAAAATGGTTTATTTATGAATTAAAATAATATTTACACTGAGAAAAATCCAGGAGTCAGGCCCATTAAATTCTAAAGTAGACACAAGTGTCTAACATTTAACCTTGCTTCTTCAACCTTTATAAAAGTAATGGAGTTGATTGCCAGTATTACATTGCTCTGTATGAACCCAAAGATGCAGTCAATACAGTCAGTTTTTAATACAACATATATGACTAATAGTGAAACAAATCATCAGACTCTGTTTTTACATAATGCGCTTTCTATCTGTTTTATTTTAAATGGGAGATTCTCTGTCAACAACTTCACCAGCTTTTCCATATCTTTTAGGAATACAAATGCCGCTATTTTGAAAAATATGTTAATCTTTTAAAGGCTGTCTTCCTTTGGGCTGCTGATTTTATTGGTCTATTGAGTGTTTGCATGAAAAGTCTATTACCATATTGAAAACAAAAAATGTAGTAGGGGGTGTCAGATGATATATGAATTAAAAAACTATAAATATTTCAGTTAGAAATTCACCTTTCCAGTTCCTTCTGTGGCCCTCTTCTGCATATTAGTCCATTTTCATTCCCCTGATTCATGTCAGGAGATGATGGGACAAATACTGAATGTTTTTGCTTCATTAATTTTTTCTATATAGCAGTCTTTATTGCCAGAGTAGTTTAACTCTGTTAAATATCAAACTTGCCAAGATTATACAAAGAAAGGATCAAAAAGAGAGAGAGAGGGAAAAAAAAAAAAAACTCTCCAAGAAAGTTGCATTTCCCTGGTGTCTAATTAGGGAGAAAGGTACAAATCCATGACACAGTTACACTGCACCGCTTGGGTGCCGGGAGGAGCCAGAACTTATTATGGTCTGAAATATTTTGTGTGTCTCACTTGTTAAACAGAAGAAAAACTGAAAGGAGTCTGGAAGACCACCAAGCAGGTCAAGCAGCTGAAGTGCAGGATATGCCAAGAGAGGAAGGAAGAGGTGCATTGGTGTAGCCAGGAGAAAAAGAAGGAGGGACAGCATACTGCTGTCTACAAGTACCTAAGGAGTGGTCATAGGAAAGGCATTGCCAGACTCTTCTGGGAGGTGTTAGCCTTATTTTGAGAGGGGGAATGGAATCTAATACTTTCAAAGAACCTGAACTATTCTCTGATATCTTACTCTAGAAAATTTTTGATTCTCCCCTTTAAAATACTGAAAACCTTCATCTTGATATGTGCAAAAAAAAAAAAAAAGGAGAGGTAAAGAAATTATTGTAGTAACAGTAACTGTCAGAAGATAAAATACTCGAAGGATGTGGCGGAAAAATCCTGTTTTTCAATTCAATGTAAATTATCTGCAAAATAAGAGAACCTACAAATAAGAGCTCCTCTGAATAATGATATGTTTAAGTAAAATGCAGTGTATTGGCACAGAGAAAATAATCGTCAGTTAAGTACTGCTCAGGCCGTCAGAATCTCATGAGAAAAGAGATTTTGTGTGCTTCATTAGTTTCTACACATTACCATTCTCTGCTTTGCTGTATGTGTTGTGATGGTTTTAAGAAGAAAAGAAAAACTGCCTTCTTTCTTTTTGTTAATAATAGTGTTATAATATCTTCAATTATATCTTCAGCAGGAGCTGATGTGGCATGAAGATAAAAAGACTAGGATTTGATTTGATGGAATTATGCTTTTAGGACCAAATATCCATATTTTTGTGTTTATCACCCATCCATGCCTGTTCCTGGGTCCTAGGTTTCTGAAACATGTCTATATCTATTTCATGATGTGTATCTTTTATTTGATTGGCTTTTGTACAAGCAGCTCAGACTGCCTCACTGATAGGCAGTGCATTTTGATAAACATTAAATGCACCTGAGCCTCACTTGCTTTGGTAACATATAGAAGGAATGTAAAGCTGAGTAGGGTTAGTAGAGTTAGCAAAGTTAGTTAGAGTGAATAGAATATTGTTTCTTTTTCTGTCTTCCTTTTTTTCTTTTTTTTTATTGTGCCTTTGCCTGATTTCTTTTGTGGATTTTCTTTTTGTTTTCTAAGATCAAAAGAATAAGGCATTCCCTACTCCTATGAATAGTTATTTATAATGAACCAATATTGGCAAAGTTTGTTAGACCATATGACTGTTCCGTGGAAGAGGCAAGCTTGTCACTGAATAGACTTTCATGTTTCCTTCAGATCAGTAATGTCTGAGGCCTGTTCCTTGAGTTCCAATGTATTAATTCTTTTTGCTAGACACAGAAAGCCAGATGTTTGTATTTCATAGAGGAAGTGTTTCTAGATGCTTTGCCTCGAGTGAAAATTACGTGCATAAAGAGAGCAGCAGCTCTTAACTGCATTCCATTTTTCCTCATCACTTTTTCATCAGCCTCTTGATGCTGTCTTTTTGTGATACTGTGCATCAATAATTCTTATTTCATTTAAAAATGCTAATTAGAACAAACAAGCTTTCCTAACATTTATTTTACAGGTATTTAAGTGGAAAGAAAATGGTAATTGCTTGGAATAACTATGCTGTTTCTGAGGCAGTCCAGCCTTTCAGACAGTTAAATGAAGCAAATATATCAAAGTTACAGGTTTTCTGAAATCAGCCTAAGTAGGTTTAGGCTATATTGCTTCATATCTGAAAGTAAAACGTAAACGTGTATATATTTTAGTTCCTGATCAGATGTAATAGCAATATTACCATACAAAGTTTTGATGTCAGATGGTAGGTATCTCAGACATACCTAGTCGCATGATTATTTCATCATTTTGACTTAAAATCAATGAAAAAATAACATGACATCAACTCTGAAGACCTCCTTCAGTGATTCACCTGGAGACTACAAAGCTGTTGTAAATTAATTTGGTCTCAGTTATGTCTATTTGGACCTGAAAGTAGTCACATTTTTTTACCACTATGTACCGCTCATGTGCGCGAGCAGTAATGCAACATTTTATTTATTTATTTATTTATGTATATATGTGTACAAGTATGTAGATAGTTTCCTGGCTGAACAAATAATTCTTGCTGAGACTTCAGGAAAAAAAAAAAAAAAAAGTTTACCACCTTTGGAAGAAGGGGCAGGCAGCTCAGGAGGATTACAAGGAATTCACTAGGATAGGTAGGGAGGAAATTAGAAAGATGAAAGCTTGGATGGAACTCAGTCTAGCCACCACTGTAAAAGATAACAAAAAATATTTCTACGAATACATTAACAAGAAGAGGAGGGCTAAGGAGAATATCCATCCTTTATTGGTTGCGTTGGAGAATATTATCACCAGCGATGAGGATAAGGATCAGGTACTTAATGCCTTCTTTGCCTCAGTCTTTAACACACAGATCAGTTATCCTAAAGGAACTTGCCGCCCTGAGCTGGAAGACACCTACAGAGTGCAGAATAATCCCCTCATAATCGAGGAGGAAACAGCTGGTGACCTGTTACTCTATTTGGAGACTCACAAGTCTATGAGGCCGGATGGGATCCACCCGAGGGTTTTGAAGAAGCTGGCGGAAGTGCTCGCCAAACCAGTCTCCACAATCTATCAGCAGTTGTGGTCAGTAGGGGAGGTCCCAGATGAATGTAGACTCACCAGTGTGATATGCATCTGCAAGAAGGGTCGGATAGAGGATCCAGGAAACTACAAGCCTGTCAGCCTTGCCTGAATATCAAGGAAATTCATGGAGCAAATCATCCTGAGGGCAAGCGCACAGCATGTGTGTGACAACCAGGGGATCAGGCCCAGGCAACATGGTTCCATGAAACACAAGTC
This sequence comes from Crypturellus soui, assembly GCA_032275445.1. Lineage (NCBI taxonomy): Eukaryota > Metazoa > Chordata > Aves > Tinamiformes > Tinamidae > Crypturellus > Crypturellus soui. The sequence continues at coordinate 3,936,084 of JAUBNY010000635.1, read as the reverse complement.
TTGCCTCACCAACCTGATCTACTTCTAGGACCAGGTGACCCACCTCGTGGATGGCAAAAGGGCTGTGGTCATGGTCTACTTAGAATTCAGTAAGGCCTTTAACACTGCCTCCCTCTGCATTCTCCTGGAGAAGATGGCAGCTCATGGCTTAGACAGCGGTACCCTGGCTGGATGGCTGGGTCTGGAGAGTGGTGGTGAATGGAGTTTAAATCCAGCTGAACATGAACAATGAACAGCATTCTCCAGTCAGTGCTGAGGTGAGTTCTCCTTAATATCTATATAAATGATCTGCATGAGGGAATTGAGTGCACCCTCAGCAAATCTGCAGACAGCATCAAGCCGTGAGTACAAGTTGGTCCGCTTGAGGGTAGGAAAGCTCTGCAGAGCCTTCACCAGCAAAATGCCTCATAGAAGCGCCGAAGGCTTTTCCTTTTGCACTGGGTAGTCGTCATGCTGACATGCCCCTTTTCCCAAGCTTAGCATCTCTTTCCTCCTTAGGCCGCTCCAAGTATTG
>JAUBNY010000635.1:3887644-3918462 GCA_032275445.1 Crypturellus soui | reverse complement strand
GGTTAAAATGTATTAATCCCCTCTTTACATAAGTGCTTTCAGCAGTTAAATACATCTTTGTTTACAGTATCATTCTTCAACAGCTGCAGTAAAAATCTGACAATATAAACATGGGGAAGCTAACCTCTAAGATTATGAGTGAGATCTTTCAAAGTATTCAGCATAAAGATAATTCACTCTGCCCCATATAAAATAAATTATACAAAAATCTCACTGTGATTAAGTGGTTGCAGGCTTAGGCCACCTGTGAGTTCTTTGCTATAATTCTTAACCTAACTATCAGGTCCAGAATGTCCAGCTGGACACGGTCCAGGGCAACCTGCTCCAGCAGACCCTGCTTGAGCAGCGGGCTGGACCAGACGGTCTCCAGAGGTCCCCGCCAAACCCAGCTGTTCTGGGATCCTGCGTGATAGCAATGATGATAGCTGGAATTAGTGGCACACAAACATTCCTGTAATTCAACCGCCAGAAATAGCTGAACGTATATAAAGTCATTAAAAGGAAAATTCAGCTAACCAAATGTCACTCAGCACTCTTGGTTTCCCTCCAAATGATACAGCTATGACTGAAGTTTTGAGCAGTTCCCTTTAGTCACATTAATTTGCCGTTTATATTTCTTGTTGTGCTTAAGGGGTGGAACTCACTGTCAGTTCAGTAAAGCTGACGAATAAACAGAGCATCGGGATAGTTGGTTTCTCATCAAATGGCATGATTTGTGGGAAGAAGTAATATATCTTTTTATACCACTGGCTCAGGTGAAAAAATAGGTGAGTTTTCAGATAAATGTTTTCAAGCCGGAAAGAAAAGGATACAATTATTTAGCACTTTGACTCTTCTAGTATTTTAATTTTCTGGACATAACAGTGGTATATGACATTGAAAAGAAATACTATGCAAATCAACAACAGATCAGATTCATTTAGGTCACAAAAGATGATCCATAGGCAGCTGGAGGAATTTAAAAGCCAGAGCCTCATTAAGATACCAGGAGAGAGTAGCCCAGGATGCAAACCAATTTAAAAGCAACATAATTTGATGCTATATTAGACGAAGCAGTGTGGGCACAGAAGAGGCCTTTTTAGTATCCAGCTCCAATTGGATTAAACTGCAGTAAGTATTTTTATAGTATCTGGGTCAATCTCTTTACAGGAAACTGTCAGAATTAATATTTTTGAATAGGCATCAAAACAGGAAGGCTGAACTTTAATATTTTCTCTTCTATATAAGCAATAGTCACCTCCCTTGAATCTTCTGTTTATCTAGGAGAAACCAGTCTTACAGATTTAGATGCAATCCTTTCACTTTTATCTTATTTTTCTGTTTTCCTGTATACAATTGGTGTTTTCATCTCCTTGTTTATCATAGAAATGTTTGATTCATACACTTGGGAAGTCAGAATTAGATTCATACTCTTCATGATCCTTCGTCATACTGAATTCTGTAGGTGTTTCTTCCATATGTTATCTTCCTATGCTGATTTATCTTTCAGAGTCCTACATAGCTTGCAGCCTTACCAATAACATCATGGTACTTGACACCCCAGATTCCTTTATATTGCATTTTACAACTAAGAAAATATCCATCAAATAGGAGATATGTGGGGAGATTTGCTTGGACATTTGACATAGTCATAGGCCAGAGAGAAAAACAGCTTGTGTATTCCATGGATCCAGAATCGACTTTAATGAACTATGTCCAGGAACTGTATGAAGATGAAGCATAACTTCTTGTTGGTCCTGTATGTTTTTTTTTAAGAAGTAGCTCATTAGAAATGAGAGTCGATATCTGTGTGCAGAATAGGTAGGAAAATAACTATTTATTTCCAGTAACGTCTCTCTGAGCATATAAAGAAAATGAAGGGAAATAAGGAATACAAATGGAACTCTTGAAACATAAATCAAAACCCCCGCCCCTAAACAGTCCCCCCCTCCTCTACAACTGCGTGTATTAAATGCTAGAAAATATTGAATATATGGGAAAATATGAGATTGAAGTTTCTGTGTATTTTCTGGATCTTTCTGTGAGCTGGGTTGTCAAAGATATGTGAATAAAATACATCAAGATGTAGCTTTTAAGGATAATTTAAGCTTGAAGTTGTCTTAAACATGGTATGAATTGTATGAATTGCAACCAGCAGATATATTTGAAAGTTTCATTATTAGGGTATAATCAATAACAAATGAAATTTCTTTGGAGATTTGAAGATAAAACTAGTTTTTCCTCCCTGAATTGAAACTGTGACCCTAATGCATGGAAAAAGTAGGAAGCATTTCTGCATGCTGATCTGTCAGTTGTGCATGAAATGCAGTTTTTACCTTTGCAAGAGACTGAGCACTTTTGTAGCCAAGAATCTGCTTGCACAAATACTGATTATTTTTCCAACAGAATAAGTTGTTATTTTCTTTTGTTTAACAAACACAGACTTACGGAGAAATGTGGACATTAATTCTCTTGTAAGCCTCCAGCTAGCCAAGAAATTAACAGTAATACATTTCAGGTGATTCTGTACACTTAAAAGATTTGTTACTGCTTGCCTTAGTATGAATAATTCTTTAAGTTAATTGCAAGTAGTTTTAAGTAGAAAATTAAGCATTAGAATGTGGAGCAAAGCTTCTAAAAGCTGAGATGTGAAAACATATTTCATGTTACTAAGGGGAGGAAAACTCTTAATCTTTTCTTAATCTCTTAATCTTATTTACAACACAGGCAGATTCTAAATAATTTGTTAGCTGTTTTCACTCTCTGTTTTTTTGGGTTTTCTTTTTTTAATCATTGGCATGGACAAGAAAATTTCATTGCAAATTTTTGTTAATTTTAATAGAAATGCTGTGAGTATCTAGGCATGATAATAGAAATAAAATTACTTTATTTTTCATGATTTAAGTAACACCAAACATCAGAGTGTGTCTTCCCATCTGAGCAACCCAGAATCCTTTATGAACTCTGGTGACTTCTTTAAAAAGTATTAAGAGCAATTTAAATTTTCCTTTGATTCCCCAGAAATCTTCTGAAAAAAATGAAGGGGAAAATCTGAGTTGACTTCCCAAGAACTTCTAAGACAAGTACAACTTTATCCTCCTCTCGTGCTCATCCTTTTCCCACTAACTAAAAGAAAAACTTGTCAAATTGCGTATTTTAATTTTATAACATAAGAAAATAGAAGAGCAATAAAATACTTGAAAATCCCTCACAATTTGACCTCAATTTTAACATTAAAATTAGGCTGATATATTTACAAAGTTACTAAAAATAGGAACTGTTTATTTCAGGTAAGTATACATTCTCAAATAGATACCATTTAAATACCATAGATACAAAGTAGATACTCAAAAATCTGGATCCTTACTGCATTGAATATGTGATTTTACTAGGTCTCAGTACTGATGAAAATAGACTTGCTGTGTGTGGATGTGTGGTAAACAAAGCATCATTCCTTTTGGAAGGTATGTATTAATGAGACTTATTGTCTTCATAGCATAGAGACATTTTCAGTATCTCAAGAGCACTAGTAGAGCTAGATCAAGGAGTTCCCACATTCTTGAAACTAAAGCAATATTTTATTAAAAAAGAAAAAGAAGTTTCCATGCCTTTTCCTTATGGTTCCATGAAACTATGGCAATTATTAATTTTAATAGAAATCTTCTCTTTATATCCAACATGCACTTCAGTAAAAATGAAACAAGGTAATAGTATGAGCTAAACAAGTGAATCCCACTCCTCTCAAAAATAACCCAAACTCTTTATAAACACAGCTAACAGTGAGCCTTGGGATAAAGGTACTATTTTTGTCCCTAATGGCCAAAATAACATGTCCACACAGTAAATTATAGAAATAAAATGTGTATGCCAGAGAATAACTCTGGCTAGTGATTGCATTCCTTTCTTCGAACACAGAAATCACACCAGCAGCAGCAGTGGTATTTGAAGTCTGATACTACTGCCGAGAGGTGAAAAATTTACCTGGCTGATAATGATATTGCACATTTTAGTATAGTAAAATAAAAATAACATTGTTTCTTTATGTCTCTGTCTTACTGATCATTCTTTTGGTCATTTTATAAAATAAGTGCTTCTGTAACTACATATGTTTAGCTTACACTCTAAAAAAAATGGTTGATTTTTATATTTAGCTTGCCTTACCATAGCTAATTGCAGGGCAAAAGAAAATAAAAGCCTCTGAAACATCCCACTCTAGCATATTTTGCAACAAGACATGTCTGAGTTGAATATGTATAAATTTTTAGTGGCATATTTTCTTTCCCTGATGCTAATTTTCCTGAACTTTCATCTTTGTCACCTGTTATTGATCAGACTGATAATGGATAAATGAGAGAAGAAAAAATATATGTTTTGAATATCTTAAGAGTACATCAAAAGCTTCTGAAGTCTATATTCTGAATCACTCTAATTTTAAGTTTTTAAGTTGCGGGGTGTCAGTGTACAGAGAGTGTTATATTTTCTGTTTGCAATGCATGTACAACAGGACTAATGAAAAGATAACAAGTAACATGCCAAAAGAAGCTCTTATGGTAATAATGAAAATAATTTAGTTTCATAACTAAATACTTCAGTATTTAGCAATTTGCTGTAGCAAAATTTTAGCAAGTAAAAGGCTATTGTAGTAGAAGTGGTGGGGAATATGTTTAAAAAAAAAAAAAGACAAAAGTTGAAAAAATCCTAGAAGCGGGTGGGGCAGAAAAAAACATTAAAACAAGTTAATGGACGGTGTAACTTGTAACAGTGGACAAGCCTGAGACCTTAACAGATCTGAACATTCCTCATCCGCTATCAACGCAGATTTGCATTATTTTGTTACTTGGGTAAATTAGAATTACAGTCATTACAGTCATTAAGGTAAGTTAAGGTGGATCTCTGTTCTTTATTATTGGTTCTCTGCAAAGGGAGAAGAGTCTTTCGAAATGCTTCCCACCTGTTACATATCAAAAGTATTGTGTGGTTGAAAGAGATTTGATTATAAAAAAACAACGGCTGCGTACTTTCTACCACTGGGAAGGTCTTCTTCTCTATTCCCTTTCTCAAGATGTTTCTTCCTTACCATACCTCTTCCCCAAAATAGAAAAATTGGCACATTATTATATCATATTATGTGTATATATTGTTGCATATTATCATATAAAGATTATACTGTAAGTTATTTCAAAATCTGTTGTAGCACTCATGGTTTAATATGAAATGAGAGACATCAAAAAAACCTCCTGGAATACTAAGCATGCTGAGAAGACATTTATATTGGTATATGGTTACCAAAGACATTTATTTGTTCTTTACAAATGCAGCAGGCTGTCAGAGATAGCTGATAACGCAAATGGTATTAAAAATAAATACTAAAAACTTTATTCCACAGTTCATGCAGAGGGCAAATCATTAGGACAAATATTTTGAGCTGGATGATGTTCTCAGGGCTCTGCTGATTTATGAACTAATATAAAAGCAAATGGCCAAAAATACATAATACTCAAGTATAGGATGGAAATGATGAAACGGGGACTAAGATATCTATTGGTAAGGATGTGTAACTAGGTAGGGTAACTATTCTGACACTCTGCTCTTGCATATTTAGGCTTTTTGGTGTTTTTACTAGCATTGTTGCTGCTGCTGCTAGTCGTGTTGTCAGATGTTTTGGTTTTTAAGACTACTGAACATTTATATACTTCATATATTTATATACCTTATGTACCTAGTCCAGGACATGATGCAAATAAATGATTGGTGTGACACACACACATAAAAAAAAAAGAAAAATGCTGTACGACACACATGAACAGCTGAAAATTAGTATTTTAGGCTCTGATCTCAGGACTTATTCCCTTTAGATCTTTAAGCCTGTTTAGAAATTATTCTGCCTAGCAAGGAAAGCATAACATTAATGTACTTAATGAAATAACACTTAGTACACTTAGAAATGTACTTAAGTACATTTCTACAGCCACTGTGCTTGTGCTTGCCCTGTGGTGGGTTAACATGAAAAAGATCAAGCAAGATGAGGGGGAACTGTATCACCTCTGTTCTGTAATTAAGTGCAAGCAGTGCAGACGTGACCTGGTGCTGAGAGTGACTTGAGAATAAGGAAGGTAGAGCTGATGCCAAGGCAGTCATTCACCAGCTTGGCACTGGGCAGTGCTTTCTGTTGTAAAAGAGAAACCTTAAATTGTAGTGAAGAACAAATCAGCTCAGACTAAGAAATGAGTAACCTACCCACAGAGGTGCACAGAACTCACCAATGACTGAAACGGAGACAATGCAAATGACTGGATACTTACATCTTGGAGTAAAATCATATTTTAAAACTGCTTCATTTTTTAAGAAAGAAAACATTTCCAAGAATGTATTTCATATATTATGAGATATTTAACATGACTTTTTTTTTTTTAAGGATAGCTTACTGTTAGCCAGAAGTAGTTAAAACAAAAGATAAAGCCCATTTCTCAGCAGTGAGTGGATAGCAAAGGACCTTGCAAGACAAAGGCACACAATTCAAATAATGGCTCTGTGCTAAAGCACATCTATAGTATAAAACATCTTCCTCTTTTAGACTGAAATAAGCATTTATCACAGTGAGCAGTAGCAATGTAAACATAGCAGCATTCATTAATGTCAAAATAATGACATATCTTGCTGATTTTTAATGTGATCATTATTTTGGAAAAGGTATCATTGAGAACAAATACTTCTAATGTCATTACATCACAAAAGATTACCTTGGTTTTGCCCAATATCAGAATGCTTTCCTCAAACTTTTGCTGGGAGGAAGACCATTACACAGAAATTACAGGACATCTTACAATAAACAGGAGGGCTTTAAAGGTCAGATTTTTGTATGCCTTTTCTCTTAATGAGACATAGTATGAAAAATAAACTACTGGATAATACAAAAACAGAGTTGCATAGAAGCTGCAGCCCTAATAAATAAACTCACCCAAAGTCAGCTCTTCTAACAGTATTTACAGGAAACAGCCTTATTTTTCACTGAATATTGTGTATGGATCCTTTGTTGTCATATATTAATCACTGTTCCTAGATATAACCCATTAGCTTTCTCTAATGAAATGCAAGCTGTTGTTGTGTAGTGGACATCTGAATTTACCTGTGAAAAATGTTACCCTTCTCTGTCCCCATGCCCTTGCCCTTGTATTAGCTGGAAGCTAATTGTTCTCACTGATGCTAATGAAAGATACAGTAATTGCAAACAAAATTTGGCCATTATCATGACCTATTTTTTGAATCTCCTATGTGAAAATCAGTAAAGCTACTAAGGAATTTGATTAAAATTTGATTAAAACTATCAGTTCCTCAATTCCACATTATTTTGGGCTATGGAAAGTACCCCTTTTTAAGTCAAAATATACATTAAAGCATAATAAAGAGAAAAAAAGGCCTCTAATAAACAGGGTTGTATAGGTATACAAGTTTTTTTTCCAATTTTTTTTTCTGAAGACTTCTAATTGGAAAATTTAAATTGGCCTGAGAGAAATGTTCTCATGTCCAGACAGCGTATTTAGGTAGAGCAGATCATTAATTAGGATACACATTTTTTGCGTGTGAATTGCAAAGTTGAAGTGCTCTTTCAGACTAATATAAAGATTTAGATCTGGGAAATTCAGGGCTAAGCATACTACAGAAAAAACAAACAAAAACAGTAGCAGTAAGCCTTACTTCTAAAGAACACACCGCTTCAGATAAACACTTACTGAATAATAAACACTGAAAACAGAAACACCAACAACTCCAGAGAAATAAACAGCAACAGAATCTTCATTTAAACTAAAAGAAATATTATTTCCCAGTTAGTCAGTACACATAGGTCCTTGTAACATAAATCACTAAAATTTTACAGTAAGTTGATGGACAGAGGGGTTTCAAAAATGATAAAAAAAAAAAAAGCTAGGTCTCCACTGAGCATTAGGGAGCCATTTGAGAGTTCTTGACCCCTCAAAAAGCCATGTCCAGACATTCATTCCAACTGCTAAACACAGATAGACATTGAATATCCAAGAAAGCAAAGTTACAGTAAATTTACAAGCATAAACTACAGCACTTTTCTCTGATACATGAGCTACATCACTAATTTTAAAGAAAAAATTGTCTGTAGGAAAAGAGATTAGCCTTTGAAAGCTTTCCAGCTACTGGAGATAACTGTACTTCACATACAGGCAAAAAAAATTAACTTGCTTATTTAAAGGTAGAAAATCAGATCCCTAATAGATAACGCTATAATATTGATTCAAAATAGATTTAGATTGGAAGTCTTTCTTTTACAGGTCCTCTGAGGTGAGAAGGATAGCTTTGCTTTCAATATTAAAATACTCGTAAAAATTTTGAAATGATCATTAGAATTATGTTTTTGAATCTCAGGATGTTCTGTGATGCAAATAAAATGTTCTAAGCCCATTCTTATGTGACTATGCACCAAAGGACAGCAAATGATAGTAATGCCCTAGCACTTTCATATGTCTAAGGAGCACTCAATGACATTAACAAAACCAAGCAAAAATAATTATTTCCATGTTATAAATTGAAATGTTGTAGAATAGAAAAATAAAATAAATAAAGCAAAGGTCAGAAGCAGGCTCTCTCTCAGCAGGTATAAATATTTAAATCTCTGTACTCTCTTGTAAAAATCCCATACATCTAAGCTTCCCCCAGCAGGTCCTGTCCACCACACATCCATGCTGTCCTAAATGTCCAAGCAGTGCATTTTCAGAAAAGGAATTAGACAAAACAGATGTCGTCTACCCTGCTCAGAACTAGGAAAACACTTCTCTCTGTTCAGAAGTTTACTTGACAAAAAATGGTATACTTTGATGACTACCTTGCCAAAGCTGTATTGTTTTATTCATTATTGAAAAGACAATTTCAGTGCTTCCCCTAATTTAATTCCTGAGATAAATACAAAACTCTTCGTATAAAGTAATGTTTTTAATAAAATTCTCAAGTGACATAGACTAATATGCAATTGCTGTTGACTTCTGTTTTTATTAAAACTGTTCACAAGATCAAGCTGAATTGAGAGATTACTACTGTGGCTTTTAAAAGACCTAAGCAGATAGCCAAAGTACTAGCTCAAATTCTCCATAAAAGTGCTTTATGAATGCTTTATTAAAGCACTTTCAAAGAGATAGAGTAGATGTGTAGATTTGGAATTATTTTTTGAGATTAAGCTAACTAAATTAAGTAGTTTAAATTTATTTAATTTTATTTCAAAACTTTTCAAATTAATCTGTATGGCAAAAGAAAAAAAATACAGTATTATTAGTACTTTTAACAAAATTCCACTGTGCTGTACAACTAATAAAAGAAATTTGCTATTTTGTAAATAATCTGGTCTACTTAAATGCTCTTTTGCAGCTTGACTGCTTTCCCTCAAGCTTGGTAAATTTCTCAGATACAATTCTGAGGAAAGACAGGCAGGTAAAAAGCCTATTGTGAAAGCAGATCTTTAGAGACTATTGCTCTGCATGTTCCTTTCAGATCTCATTTTCCTTTTCAATGAGGAGAAGATTTGATCATACGGTTGTTCTCAGATGTAGCACTTGCATGTGTGTGAAGAATCTGCACGTTTGCTGGTAACCAGTACTGTACACAGCCATTCTCCTCTGGCCAAGGGAGGGGTGAAAGTTATATGCCCTCCTCAGTCAGTTTGAGCATTTGTTACTCGTCAGAAGCATAATCTTAAAGCAGCTATCACAATATCTTTATGGCATCTACATTGCATCAACTGCAATTATGTGGCAATTTAGCTCTAATAGTTCCAGTAAGTGAGATTTGATTATTTTAAAGAGAAGTATTGAGTTCTAGTAAAAGATCTGTACATTATAATGATTATATATCATTTCTTTTGCTATTTCACAGTGGTAATAATTTATTTTGTCTGTGGAATGGTAGGTTAAAAATAAGACAACACTAGCAATTTTGGAGTAATCTTATAAGTATTGAAAGTAGCAGTTTCATCTAAATATTTCTATATCGCAGCATTTATCAAGTATTTATGCAAAAGAGATCTTGTATTCTGGCTGCTTTAGTGTTCTTTCTTTTACTGACTAGTAATTTTTTGAACTGTCACTGCTATAGTGTATATATTTACCTATGCAGTAAATACTTTAAACATGATAGCCTACTAGTAAACAACATAGAGTAGCTAATCATGAACTTGAGAGCTCACTGCTGGTAGGTAATAGAATGCAAATTATCATTGGGTTTGTTTTATTCGGTCTGTAAATACCACCTCAAAATGAGCAGTGCTGTAATTACCTTTTAAATCTAGTTTTAATTACTCTTTGCATTACAGTACCTGATGTAGTCTTTGGGGACTGCTTTTTACTTCTGGTCAGAACTCAGTATTCTACAAGCAAATCATCATAAAACAGCACAGTGTTCTTGCTTTATTGATGTTTGAAGTTACATGAAAAATGAAAAACAGCTAGTCATCACTGTAAAACATAATGAATGTTTATGGTGAAGAAAAATTGAGGACTTGCGGTGTACCCTTCTGAAAGGATCACATTTTAAAGCCAAGCTGTGATACGATGCTTTTTACATCTACATTAATCTAGAACATTTTTATGGGGTGTATGAAATACGACTTTTTGATATTAACTACTGTGATGATAGTGTCAAAAACCACCTCTGTAAAGGAAGGCTGATTCAAAATGAAGAACAGGCTACAATCCCCACAGAGTCATACCGCAACTCAAGAAGCAAAGATATGCAGTAATGGAGGCAAAACAGAATGTTTCATTGCTATCATCTCAAATAAAATTTACAGGAGCGTGTTTCATGCTAAGAGGTATTTTGTTTCAAACTCATTTCAATTAAAAACACTTTTGAAATGTCAGAACACTTTTGAAAAAAAAAAGTATGTAATATCTTGGTCCTTAATTCTTAATTAAGCTGTTTTCTGAGATTTCTGATGATACATGAACAACACAGATCCCATCTATCCTAAATGAAAAATGAGAACTTTTAAAAGAGCACTTTTGAAAAATGAGGGTTTTCCACAAAATCATAATTTCTCATTTTTTTCCAAAAGCTTGCTCTTTGCTCCTATTTGCTTCTTCACAAAATATCACTATAATATAAAACATTATTAAAAATTATGGATCTTTTTAGTAGAGGAAACACTGAGAAATTCAAACAGGGAAGATGGGAACTTTTTGGCAGCTATTCTTAAATAATTTTTCCTGAGTAATCAGACTAGCACACGTTTACTCTGATCTTTTCTGACCTTTTTTTTTTTAATATTACTTGTTAAAACTAGCTCTGAAAGAAGGTAAAAGGATGATGATAATTAAGGATGAACAGCAAAATAAAAATCATCAGGGCCTTCAGGCCTGCATATGACGTCTGGATGCTCTTTTCATATACTCATGAAAAGAACAATTCAGCTTCTGGCTAAGAGAGAAAATTTGCTGAAATCCAAGAAGACCTTTTTAGCCAGCTGTGCAGCAGTTTATTTGAAAACTAGAAGGAGAAACAGAGGAAAACACTTTGGTTCTCTACTAGTCCATCAGAATCTAAATCCATAATTCAAGGTCAAGAGTTTGAAGAATTTACGGATACTAATGGATGAAATATGTAGATACAAAAGTTTGGCTTAGTCTTAAAGTGGCTTTTTTGTCGTCCTCTACATATGTCAAATAGTTATATTTGTTACATTTATTTATTTGGAATTCATGACATGAAATTTCCAGTCTGCCTTTTGCTCCACATCAGACAATTGAAAATATCTTAGTTTTTTTTTATTTAAACATTTAAATTATAAAACATACATTTTAACTGTAAAATTAATTTAATTTGGCAAAAAGGAACCTATAATTCTCTAGATAGAATGTGGAGAAAAGTAACCTCCGAACAACCGTAACTGTTAAAAGAAGAAATAAGCAGTTATCCAAATTTGGGAAGGTTGAAAGATGCTAAAAACAATCCTCATACTTAGTAGCTGTCATTGTTAGATCATATTCAGCAATTCAAGAGATTTGCTTTAGCTTGCCTTGTAAAGAAGGAAAACCTTCAGAGTGAAAACCATGTTACACTGAATGATTAAAAGGATTGTCTGAAAGCAAGCTTAATGAAAGACAAAATGTCTAGAGAACATTATATTACAGAACAATGTTTTAAGTTTAATGCAAGAGAACATATCTTTTTCATATATCAGTAGCCGCACTTCAGGGCCTCTGTGCCGTTTTGAAGTGTCACCAGCAGTAATGCTGAATAGATTTACAACTGAAAGACATGCAAGAAACTTAACTATTGTCGTGCTAAAATACAAGTTGAAATATTCAATATGTATTTAATGCATAGCAGATACTATGCCTTTACAATGAAAGTGTGACTTGCTGATACATGGTTTCAAAGCAAGTCTTAGAAGGAAAATATTTTATGATGATGATAACAGCAAAGATGAACAAACATCATTTATATTGTTTTTTTCATGCCAGAACAGTATTAAAAAGTTATGCAAAAAATACTGTTGTTAGGAGGGAAGAAGAAGGCGGCTATGTTTGTCATAAAATGAGAGCAGAATTTAAGCAGAACTAAAAAAGGGATTCAGCTGGAGTCAGATGAAGTTCAAGGACAATGAATCAAGTAGAGTAAGATGCTGTGTCCAAAGTGAATACAACTTAGGAAGCCTAAGGAAAAGTATGAGATGACCAGTTGAGATAATGTGAGACCCAACAGTATTGTACTGAAGTACAGTACAACACCTTCTCTGTTAAAGTTTCACCTGTGTTCTCTGTTTTGTTCTGCACCACATTCTCCCTATATTACAGCCTAGCCTCTCGGGCATCAATCATGATCTTTAGGTACATATTTCCTTTTAAGGGTAATAATACTTACAGAATGAATCAGCTCAGCACTGCCTGATTCTGAAGCCGTTGCACCCATGCAATGATTTTTTTCTGTGGCAATCTTACATATTCTAACGACACTTCCACTTATGGTATCAATTATGGGCAGCTACATAATTCTTTATCATTTCTGTTTACAACCTTGAGACCTCCACATTTGTCCTCCAGGGGCCATGTGCTATAATATAGTGTTTGCTTGCTCTGCTATATTCTTATATCATCAGTACTTCATGCTACATAACAATGGTTTCTTAAAGGCATATATACATACACACCCTATATATGTATACATATATATATTTTTATGAACAAAATTGGAACTATTTGTTATTAATGTCTAATTATGTTATCATTAATGGTAGTTTTAAAAACTGCTTAACGTAAATTTGTTAGGTTTTCTGCAGGGTACAAGAAACAAGAACCAAAACAACCAATGTTCAAAAAAAGAAGTGGCCTACTAGGTAGAACATGCAACTGAGAAACTAAAACTTTAAATCCCAGCTTTGGGATTTAATGAGCACTCTAATAAATACAGAAGATTTCTCAAAGCTCAGAATGAGATTTAATGTTTACCATGGACTATATTCATAGAATCACACAAAGGCTGCAAAAGTTGACTTTTGTTGCTCAGTGGAATCTATAGCTGCGTTTGGTGCCGAGGTTCCTATACAGATTGCAGGGAACTTAAGAACAGCATGCAAACTATTCAGTTACTGAAAAGAGCTTACTAAGCTAGACAGTGGAATATACAATTTCTGTAAAGTCAATGAAACAGGAATTTTCTATCTTCACTTGCATGTCACTGCCTACCAGTTGACTTCAAATGGGAGAAGAGAAAGATGCTTGTTGGATGCTTTTTAAAATACCACTGTGCTTATGCAAGAATTTGTATGAATCCTAGCAAACAGTTAGCATCCACCTATATATCTGCTTAACTTCACACTAGATAGGAAAATAGAGAATAAAAGTTCATTTTTTTTTCTTCTGTATTCTGTATGGTAATTCAAACTTAAACTTGGTGAAAGATGGAGTAAAGCAAAACCAAAGTTGAGTTTCATCACTAGACAACTTGTCTTCTACATCTGCAAATTATTTTGTATAAATTAGATACCTTTAGTTAGATACCTAAACTTCAGAAAACTGAAATATTTCTTCAACATAGAAGTGACAGTGAACTCAGGCTAGTGAGTACCCTAACTGCCAGGGTATTCTTATGTCCTTTCTTACTCTGTTAAATATTTAACTAGTCTATGAAAAATCAAACAGTTTAAACACATTATGAAGACTTTTCTCATAGTCATTGTTGAGACAGATTCCTGAGATTGGTTTGAGTCAATATAATGCAGGACAGTATTTTTTAACTTGATCTACACCCCACGTAATTCTGTTTAGGGGAAAGGCAACGGAGCATCACCACTACATCCTCCTACCATCCTCCCAGCTCTAAGCAGTAGATGCTGAGAGAGAAGGCCTAGTGTCCCATGGAACTGAAACAAGGATGGTAACTTCCAAAATCTCATGCAAGAGCTAGACAACTAATTTCTCAAAGTTGGAAAGTCAGGTAGTTTCAAGAAATTTACTGGCAAAAACATAAGCAGATACTTATTTGGGTTTTTGAAGATGCAGATTTGGGTAGTGGCATCCAAGTAATCCTTTAGGACCCCAAAGCTTACAATCTTGTCATTTTATTCAAATGCATACTTTAAAATATGAATTAAGTGGTTAGAATTACTGTAATACAGACTGTAGATTTCTATTTGGACTACAGAGAATCACTCATAAATCTTAGCAAAAACTCTCCCCAATGTTATTTCTTCAACTTAGAAAAACAGAAGGGTGACTATGCCTACTTCACCGAGTCATGCTCAAAGTGTATTGATTAAGATAAAACAGCTACGTATCTGAGTAACTGGAAGCAATTCTTATATTCTACAAATCAAAAAATGATGAGAGGAAACAAATACTATGGATAATCATAACTTATCTATAAGTGTAACTGTACTAACTTGAACAGAAAATGGGAAATACAAGATATTTAGAACGCAATGCTAAAATCCGATACTTACTTTTCCTCAAAGGATCACCCATTGGTCTTTATTAAACATGGAAAATGAATTGTTTGGGAAATACTTAACAGGTCTGCCAGCCTTTGAGACCTGAACAGCTGCCAAAGTAGTTAAAAACATTTTTAGTGTTATTAAAGTACTGACAATTTTCTTGATGTAATGACATTCCTGAATAAAAATCTGTTTCAACTTCTGAAAAAATGGGCACATTTCATGGTAACGCCATACTTCAAATACTATCCTCTGTCACCATTCACAATCAGCTAGAGAACTATCTGATACTGATACCTTTGCACAGATAAAAGTAATTTGAGAGATGAAGACACAGAAATTTCTCAGTACACTCACTGACCCAAAAGTGCCATAATTCTGAAAGTCATCTGTAAAACACAGATACTAGCTACATTGAGAAGGGTGTCTATAAGATTCCTGTTTAATACTCAGGTTAAGAGAAAAATAGATAGCAGTTATTATTAGAGGATAATGGAAGCTAGTAGCATTCTTTGGAACAGTCAGAGACTGTGGACTTACCTAAATGTGTTCCTATCGATTCCATGTCCTCATAAGGCCTATGCAGTAACAGCTAGGATCAGTGGCAATTATGCCTACGCAATTATGTCAGTTCCTCCATCATTTTTTTTTCCCATGTACTCTTAATTAATGAGAGAAAGATGTGTGTGTGTGTGTTTATGTATATATCATCATCATCATGGCTAGGCTTCACAAACGAAGATTTGGGAACAGCTTTACCCACATTTGCTACAAGCACGCTGATGGCTAAAAAGAGTAATGCGGGAAAGGCAAGTCTAGTTGCAAAAGGTGCAGTGGAAGGTTTCCTCAGGCAGTATTAGCAAGGTTCTTTGTGTGTTGTGTTTTCTCTTTGAGACTGATTCTGCATGTGTTCTCAAAGGAAGCAGCAGCATTATGGATGGTCTCCATGTCTCCCGATTCGAGGCCAGAGTGGACAACTGATGGTAGTCAATGTGGCCAAGACTGAGGTATTGTTTCAGGGAGTCCTTGTATCTCCTCTTTGGGGCTCCTCTCTTGCGGCAGCTGGTGGCGAGTTAACCATACAGCACAATCTTAGGGAGGCAGCGATCTTCCATCCTGGAGACATGCCCTGCCCAGCGGAGCTGCGTTTGCAGCAGATGGCTTCAATACTGGTGACCCCTGCCTGCTCAAGGACAGAGACATTAGTCACCTAATCCGTCTAGCGGACATTTAGGATTGTATGGAGGCAGTGCTGATGGAAGTGTTCGAGGAATTGCAGGTGGTGGCGGTAGATGACCCATGATTCAGACCCATATAAAAGAGACTCTTTTATGAAGTTTTCCGAAAGCTCTTTGCTATGCCTTTGCACAGTCTTTAGGGTCTCAGTGTGGGCCTTCAGACGCCTTAGGTTGAAGAGGCTTGTGTCGGCACAATATCAAATGTAAATGCTGTTTTATTCATCGAGGTCTGTCGTGGCGCTTTGAAGCATCATGCTGAAGAAGATTGTGAATAGAGTTGGTGTGAGAACGCAACCTTGTCTCACACCACTGGTTATTGGGAAGGGCTCGGAGGGTGCATTACCATGTCTGACTTGGGCATACTGATCCTCCTGTAACAGGATAATCATTTTGAGAAACTTGGGGGGACATCCTAATCGTTCCAAGATCTGCCACAGGCCTTTCCTGCTCACAGAGTCAAAAGCTTTGGTGAGGTCACCAAAAGTATAGAGTTTTTTTTCTTTACCCCGCACTTCTCTTCCAGTTGTCTGAGAACAAATACCATGTCTGTGGTACTCCTGTTGGGTCTGAAACCACCTTGGCTTTCAGGGAAGAGTTCTTCTGAGACGGCGAGTATTAATCTGTTCAAAAGTATTCTTGCAAGTAATTTTCCAGCAGTGGAGAACAGAGTTATACCTCAGTAGTTTGAGCAGTCTTACTTTCTCCTTTCTTCTTGTACAGGGTGATGATGACTGCATCACAGAGATCTGGTGGTAGTTTGCCACTGTTGAGGATGCAGGTTGGTGTCTTTTTCTGCAGGGTCAGCTTGCGGAGTTGGGGCAAATATGCTGAAGAGAACAACATGCTGCTTGTTGTGTAGTAGGAGGTATAAGGAGATAATGTGATCGGAATGACCCGTTGGAAATTTTCAAGTTTGGAGGCAATGGAGTTTTTGATCATGAAGCCAACTCCTGAAAGGTGACTTTTGGTTTTGGGTTTTCCTGACCAGTAGAGTGTGCACCTGGCACCATGTTCTTTGAGGCTGCCTTCCTCATGGAGACAAACTTCACTGACAGCAGCAATGTCGATGCTGAGTTGTTACAGTTCGTGGGCAATTAGTGAAGAACGACGCTCAGGACACCAACTGCTCTATCAAGCATGGTTCTGATGTTCCAACATGTGAGTGTCATTCCGAACACACCCCTGGAGGCAGGTGTATGTCTTTGTCTCTTTGTCGTTGTTCGACCGCATCAGAAGATGCTCGTTGGCCACGGCTAGCCAACCAGGTGGAGGGAGGGTGGAAATGAGCTTTGGTTAGGCCACATTTTCTAGATCCCTCTCTGTGTGGAGCAAGCAGTGCTCTCCTTGAAAACGGCTGCTTGGTCATTCAGGATGTTGCTGAACAAGACTGGTGTCTCCAGGGTCAGACTCAAGAGACCAGTGTCCTGAACCGCCTGCATGCCGGGTTGGGTCTGTGGCTTCCAGTGCACCTTATCGCCTGCCGTTTTGTCCCTTGCCTGTCACTACAGGGCTTTACAAATGTGGCTGTATCCTTCGGGCCTGCGCAGTGGATTTTTTAGGTGAGGCTCCAGGTGTGCGGAACTGGCCCCCCAACCTTTACTCCTAAGGTTCATCTGCCAGGGCCTAGCGAGCTCGGATGGTGTCAGGACATCCTCAGGATGTAGGTTTAGTTAGATGGATAGCCTTGCACGGCTAAGTGAACTCCATCTGCTCGGGTTTGGGGTTAGAGTTGTCCTTCTCCTAGGGTGATTGCAGGGAGGCTAGCGAGCCCATGCTGCCCATGGACACACTTTGTCTGACCCTTCAGTTGGGATCTGTCTGGCGTGGGAGACCCTACCAGAGGTATATGCCACCACCAGCACAGCTCGCAACCTCATGAGGGCACACAGGCTTCTCCCCCGCGACAAGGGGGGCGCCGCAGAGACAGACTTCTTCTAATATAACACACAGAATATGAATGATTCCATAATATTTTTTACTATAGATGCTACTTACTACATACTACATGAGAATTCTCTCCATATATATGCACAGTAAAATTACACAGACTTATTCAGATTTTAAGTCAGTAAGAATCTGATCCTTAACTGGGATATATATGCATGCTACAATGAATGTAGGAAATCCCTTAAGCCCAGATACTTAAAATTATTTATCCTACACAATTACACATTTATTTTATGAGAACTAATACACGAAATACTATTTTTTTTAACTTTAAAGGAACATTGTAGTAACTACTATTTTCATCAGTTCTAAAATGTCTGTATGTAAGGTCAGTTTTACTGACCATTTCTGACACAACAGTTTTGATCATGACTAAGCACAAGTTCTTACTGGTTATGTCAACCAACACAGTATCTACTGGGGTTACCAAAGAAGTAATAAAGACACAAGACTATCTGAAGTACTAGCCACTAATACATGACCTAAATCTTTCTAATTCAATAGCAAGTGATAAAAACTGGTCGGTGATTTTAACATTTTTGGATTATTCAGTCTCCTAGAAAAGAAACTTTTCTATGAAATTTTTAAAATTAAACTTATGCAATAGATACACAACGAAAACAGGTTAAATGCCAAGTCACAGTTCTGGCAGTGAGAAGACTGTTGCTTTTTACTTGATATTTGGCTGTGAATTATCAAATAGTAATCGTTCAGCTAGCTGATTAAAACACTGTAATGTATGATTAAAATGAGTTCATATTCAAGATGACACACTGATATCCAAAAAAACGACTGAATTTCAGGTGTTTACATTAATAATTGCTAGTCCTTATAATACCTTTCTCAAGGACTTTGTAACATAGTAGGGACCTTCTTCTCGGACATTAAATTATCTCTAAATATTAAGTTATTTCGGTTCTAGAACCACTTGCTAGGGTCCCTAAACTTGCTGACACAGTCAGTATCTGATGTGCTCTCAGCTTGATAGGTCAGCTTGTATTTATTTAGTCCTAGCTAGCAAAACAAGGCCCTACAGAAATACCCACATTTTTTCTATGCATTAAATACTGGCAATTTATGTAAGTAGCAGTAATTGTCATGATCACCTTTTCATCACAGAAAACAGCTACGAAAGGACAAAGCAGATTTTTCTAACGATGACTTCTGCTAATTATAGATGGACAAGAAGTTTGCAAAAAAAGCCACACAGCTGGGTGAATTAGAAGCTGAGGGGCAATTTAGTGCAGCATCCCACCAACTACAGCAAGTTTCATGGTGAGCCCAAGCAAGTTACTGTCCTTTGTTTCTAAGGGCCATGGAGATCTCAAGATCAAGGCAGAATAAGCCTTGGTTTAGGCGCTTTTAATACTGGGCAAAAGGTAAATTGGTATAATCTGTTTTTAGCACACAGAAGTGTGATTGGCACTGGGATAAACTCTGAAGTACTTTTCAGTCTTAAGTCTGGATAAAAAAGCATACTTAACATTTCAAGTTGACCTGATCTTTATGCAAGTGTTTTTGCTTTTCATATCAAGTATATAATTTTACAAGTGAGACATCATTTTCAATTAAGGTTAAATTTTGTGGCTACACAATTTAGGAAAGAAGATGCCAGTATAACCTGAGTGCTTTTAATGTTATTATTTTAAATATCTGCTTCCTTGGCATGACAGTTTTAATGTCTTAATTATCATTAGTTCTATCTGTTTAAATAGAGGACTTACTATATTCCTGAATGAGAACATATTTCATCCTGGTTCCATAAAAATGGATCATTAACAACTTACAGAAGTACATGGATTTAACTTAAAACTGAGTAAAAGTGACACAGAATTGGTTTTCAAAGAGCCAGTTTTTCATTACTACCCTGGCAAAATCCATCAAAAAATCAAATTGATTTGAAGCTGTGATAAAGTTCCCTGCAGTGCTGCTACATTTATATTCATGAAGATGTCATTAAGAACTAGAATTTATTTAAAGTGCCTGAAGTCCTTTAAGAATGTCTCATGTGACAGATGCAAAAATTAAGAAGCCCTCTGTTTTCCCTCAAAGTTCCTTTATTTTCATCAGTTCAGAAAAGACTTTGCAGGTCCTCTCCAGAGACATATAACACAAACTAATAATGAAATTAGAAGGATTAAGTTATCTCAGTTTAGCTAAATATGGTACTCATAGAGAATGAAACTGTGTTCTGAAAGTCCAGAGCTCAATTCAAAGGCAATTCAAAGTTAAGGTTACTATAGCCACCTCTGTTAGGAATATATTGCTGTCTATCACTTGATAGCACTACTGCAAAATATTGTTTCTGTTCGGAAATACTGTGGGGAGTAAAACAGCAGGTTAGATGAAAGATATGGGCAAGGCAGGAAACATAACCAGCACTGATGCAATTAGTTCTTGATAGCATTCCCTTGTTCCATTATTTCCTCATTGAAATAGGAATATTGCCATTGTTTATGTTTGGTTTGCTTCTTTTACTTACATATTTGGCCTTGTGTTTTCCATGTTCTTCCATCCCCTGTGTAGTATAACCACTATTTAAACTTCACAGTGCAGCATAGGCCACATAAATCTCTGTGGAATCGCCTGACAAATCTGTCTACAACATCATTAGTTTAACTGCCAGAAAGGTGGCATAAATTATGTCTGTAAGGTGGAATCTATTACAAAATTGGCTAGTCTGGAAGAGTAGTCATCTCAAATCCACGCGTTCATTGTGAAATTTTCTAGGAAAAAAAGCAAAGCATCTTGGAACGATCAGTTTTTATGGGACTGCCATGATATAGTGGTAAATTAATTCGAGTTAAGTAAATTCATGAATTCAAGTTCCAAATGAATTCAAGTTCCAAATGAGGAAAGCAGTGAAGTATGCTTTTGGAGACGCTAGTAGGCATTCTCTAGTCAATAAGTTTACTAACCGAGGTGTGCTTTACTGAATCCCCAAATATATGTCAACTAATAAATGTGGAATACAATTTTTTTTTTTTAAACTCATCATAGGAGGAGTGGAAATTAGTATTTTGCTATGGAATGATATACCAATGGGATCAGTGGGATTTAGCACTTTTTACTAGTGGGATTTTCATGAAATGCAGCAAAAGCACAATCAAGGTTCTAACTAGAGACCTGGGAATCCAGTATTTTTTGAGAAGTAGGAATTAAAGTTATTAGAGATAGAGGATTTTGGTTTGCTTGTTTTTTGTTTTTGTTTCTTTTTTTTTTTCTGCTTGAGTCATTATGGAAATAGATGTCATGTGCTGCTTAATACTATCATGATGCTGCCTCAGACTCCGACCCCTGCCTGATACTCTAAAGATGGCAGAAGTCCCAGTTTTTCACAGAACACAGTTAACTAAAAATACTGCTTGTATTAAGTTCCAAAGAAAGAGTTCTAATAGGAAAAATAAGGGAAGAAGGCCCTTTGTTAGGCACTGGTAACTTTGTTACTGTGCTGGGAGTTTTTTTCTCCACCTCCAGTGCATTCAATTCTCCCTTTCCCTTCACAGGGTGATCTTTCATATCTTATTGATGTGAAATGTATTAAATTACTCTTAAAAACTTTTTAAAGCCATGGACACCACTTTTCTAAATATCTTTCCCCAGCTACGATGCACTAATAATGTGCATTCACATCTTTTCCACAGACAGTTTAACCACTGGGATTCTAATAAATTTATTAAATATGATATTTCAGGTACAGTAGTTTGAAATTACGTATTTTCTCCATTTCTGGAATGCAGTGATATTTTGTGTATGTCCTGCAACTGTGCTTTGTAGAGACAGTGAACTAAAATCACACATAAAATAAGCAATGCAACATACCTTGGCATAATGTGACCTTCTTGTGATGAGATCCTTCTTTGGTTCACTCATGTAGCATCACTGGACTTATGCCAAAGGTGCCAAGCTCTTTGTATTGGTAACTGAAAACTTTTTGATTTGAAGGAATCTTTCTATGGAGTATGGATCTATGGATCTATGAAAAGATTTTATGGAATCTTTCTGCCACAGAAGCTTCTGTCTGCTTTATTCAGTGGCACAGAGGCAAAACTGGATGTTCCATCTTTTCCCCAGATTCAACTTTTTTCTATGAACTTGTATTCTTGAACTCTCCATGATTATTATTATATAAGTGTAGTTTAGGTCTCAGCTATTTCACTGGTAGTTCCTGTAAGAAAATACATAATGAAATTTTAGAAGAACAATCTTTTGCTTTTGGTTTGTGTAACTTTATTTGATATGTGAATTTCCAATAAGCACCTTTTACTAGTATCAAAACAGTTATTTGCTTTGTCAGATGACTGAATTAAAACAAAATGCTTAGGGAGGGAGAAAAAAAAAAGTTTGATTCTGAGAAATTCCTCTTCCTTATGCAGACTATTAGATCCAAGTTAAACATCAAGACCTTGCACATTGTGTTTATGTTTATGTATACTTTTTGTGATGTTTGCATTAAAAAATACTTGTTGTGATTTTGCATTATAAAATAATTGCATATTATTTGCATATTATGCATATAATGCATATATTATGCATATTATGCATATAATTGCATAATATTTAGTAATCTTTAGCATAAAGCAAAGGGAAAAGGCTAAGTGTTAATTCATTAAACATATATTTAAGTGCTTTCCTGGACGTCCTGACTTGCTAAAGACAGACAGAAAATACTAGTTAATCTGACACGTGCTTTTCTGTTGCTTATGGAAACGTGGATATCTGTTGGGCCATAGGCCCAGGGCAGAGTATAAATGCAGTTACTAGCAAGGGAAAGCGAGGAAACTGATGAGAAATCAACCATCTAGGTCATGAAAGCTAGCTGACCCAGAACCATTTCATACGTTTCATTCTAAGATGGATGAAGCAATGGTTAGAGCACTTAAGCTGGTGTTCTAGTGCTGCCTAGTGCTTGCATACAACTAAGGTGAATAAGTACCCAGGTCTCATTCATCATGTCTCCAGTGACTGCTGGACTGCAAGACTATCTTAAAATTATCTCTTCTTTCTTTTTTCTCCACCCTTCTCTGTGCATTTCTCTGTCTCAGATATACTTGGTGGTAGAAAATACACACCTGCAAATGTATCTGTCTTATGCAGGAGTGCATGTTTTTTTTTTTTTTTTTTTCTCAACTGCTGGTAGGAAACAAATGAGCAAGTAAATGGGCTTACATAAAAATGTAAGTCAGTGTGTCAGGCTATTCATTTTATAGAAGAGGCATCAGCCTTATGCAAAGATTATTACAACAATAAATATGCCAAAGAAAATAGTGAAAATGTCATTATTTATAAAGAGAATATGGTCAAAAGCATAAACATTGGAACTCCCTATTTTAATCAGAATCCCATCATGTACATGAAAAGAAAAAACATAACAACACCTTACCAAAAAGTACTGTGATACAGTGGATATGCCCTCAGCTCTCCATGGTTGGCTAACATATTTTTGGCTTTGAATACCATTATATACAGTGAACAGTGATATTTTTAAACAGTAGCTCTTTGAGACAGGTTTTCAAGAAAATTCAGCAGTAGAAGATGATATTTTGAAGAAAATATTTATAACTTGTTAACATTGGAGTTTAGTAATCCAAATCTGTCAGTTAAGAATACATTTTAAAGAAAGTATAATAAAAAATTATAAAAGGAGAACTTGAAGTGCTTCTGCTATCATAAAAAGATAAAAGCAACCTAAACAAGCCCTTCTTCCTCTAAAACAACAAACTAACCCATGGCTGTCCTTTTTCCATAAACTAAAAGTCATGCCTACACTTAATCACATTAACAATTTTAAAATAAATAATAACAAAAAAGACAATACTGTCAAGAAAACATTTTAGCATGGTGTTTCTCAACCGATCAGTTACTCAAGAGCATCTGAAAAGTGTTTTAATTATGTCCACACTATTCCTGGGGAGAAGCACCATCTCTACATCAACTGAGAACAAGATGTTCAGTTTCCTGTCAACGGCGAGATCCATCTCCTCACTTCTCGCCTTTTGTTTTAACATAAGTTTCACTCACCACCTTGGCCACCACCTCATCTGAGAACTCAGAAAAATTATTGTGATTTGAGACCTCCAACACATATTGTGATTGTAGGAATCCTGCACTGAAAATAGAAAGAATGCATTTATATATATATATATATTTTTTTTTTCTCTGGTGGCAAGCATGCTATAAGAATGTTCTGTAATGACTTGACCAGACTTCTAAATTTCAGTTGTGAAAGGCCTCCTTTTTTAAATAGAGTTAATACAGTGTGGTGTGTCTTCAGGTGTCAGACCATTCTGTACTTAGTATATTCAATTTATTCCGTATATAAGAAAATTATACCTACTTTTAGATTCCAGAGGTCAAGAAGTGGCTAAGAAAGATTTTAACCAGTCTAATTTGCAGCTGGCAGTTTTGGAAACATCTTCAAGATTTTCCCTTTGTGAACATTACCATGTTATTGAAGTGAAGTTCTTTTTAAGTAATTCTGTCATGTTTGCTCTTCTGTACCCTTGAGTTTCATATTAGATGAGGAAGTATGTTTTGACCTTTGTAGAGACAAAAAAATGAGATTTATAAAGTTTGGTTATATGTCACACTGAGTGTATATATATGTTCTTGCTATGTGAGTGCAAAGCTATATAGAAGATGCATTAAAACGTAAGCATTTGGATCCAGTGGTGTTGAATTGTTCTGCCAGGGATAACAGTGTAAGCTGATTTATCTTGGCTGGCTGCTATGCCAAATGACGTGCATTTACAGAGCTTGTGAGTATTCAGAAAGAACAGAAATCATTTGCTTGCATTTGAAAAATCAAGAGGACTCAAATGAACAGGAGAGAGAGCATAAACACTTCAGATAAACATGGTTCATGTTTTAACATATAGAATACAGACTGCCTTGGTAATTTTTGGTGAGAAAATAGAGAGTTCTAAACACGTAAATGAGGACAGAGAGTTGATTTCCCCTGTATTTCATTGTATTCCATTAAGTCAATATTGAATGAGACTTTCAGTTTCATTAGCAGAAAATTGGAACCTTGGAATTGGATTGGAAAATTGGACACCTTGGAATTGGTAAGACAGGTCAACGCTACCTTTAGTTGTCCCACAGAGTACTGTCATAACATATACATATTTTCAAGTAAATCATCTGAAAACCATCTCAATTCATTAATAGTGGATAATCTAGGTACTTCATATATAAGCTTCTTTACTGTACAAAATATATTAGCACATTAGCACAACGTAATGTAAACAATTAGAGGTGCAAACATTTGCAGAACACCTTTTCCATATGTTTTCAGCTTTCTAAGCTATTTAATTGACATTAATTACACTGAGTAGTTTTTTTTTTTTTTCCCATTTTACTCAGTGGTCATATCAGTAACAAGTTAACTAAAAATAGGGAACAAATGAAACAGAATTATTTTTACACTCCCTATATTTAATGAAAAATATTTTGGTTAGGTGAAAGTATTTTTTCAAGTTTGTCATCTCTCTGAGATATTTGATGTAATACTGCAGAGCAATACTAAAGAACATTTTCCCTTTTGCCATTGGTTATAGGAGGTCTTGCATGAGCCATGAGAGGTTTCATGATCTCTTGGTATCAGTTTGTGAAGAGTTAACATAATACCTGCAGCTGAAATTGAGAAAGCATTGCCATACTGCATTGCCAGAAAGTGCTGTCATTTGCAGATTTGTCAAATGAACAGCATTGCATCTGTTTCTCTGTATATTTTTGCACAATGATGAATTGCTCTTTATTGCCTTAATGATTTTTATATAAAGACTTTCTACCGTTTGCTTTTTGTTCTCATTTCCAGATTCAGTGACACAGTTTGATAAGTGTAGATCATCGAGCAGAATAGATATCTAACTAGTATCACAGCACAGGTGAGCATTTTGAGCATTTTATTTTTTAAGTACCAGCTACCAATAGCTTAAAAGCTTCGGTCACTGGGGTGGCTAGCTATCATCCCTTAGGAACACTGTAGACTAATGCTATGCTTTTGCTGAAACAGAAACATGGTTCCTTCTGCACATTTCATTTTCTTCCCTTTTTTAGTTATTATAATGCTGAGCATTTCCATGCAGAATGTTTTTTTTTTTCTTTTCTGTATAGTAGGATTAAAAGGAGTGAAAGCATCAGTGAGTAAAAATAAACCTATTAACCTTTTAAACTGTGGAATGGACCTGGACTGAACTCTGAATTTCCAAAAAGAAGGGGAAAAGAGAAGACTTTGTAAAACCAATGCAAATCATACCCACTTCAGTCGCACATGGAACAGCTCTGATAAGGACTTCTTGGGATGCTGCAGTATTATTTGGAGAAGACAACTTTTTTTCAGTGGTGTGATACAAATCCAACATAAACGAAGAGGTTGGTTTTAGTTTTGTTTTGGCCAGATTTCCTGGTAGGAGTAATCTTAAAAAAAAAAAAGAAAAATCAAGAATTGGGACAGAATCACACAATGTAAAAAGTAACTCAAGAATACAAGAATATACAATTTAAAGATGATCCAGAAAGAAGCTTGGGAAGAAGAGTTAGAATCAAATCAGTAGTTACCGAGAGCAAAATGATTCAAGAAAGCTCAGAGGTGGATAAAGAGGTTTAGGTCAAAGGGGAGAAACATCTCTCTCTCTCTGTTCCCGTACTAAACTAATCTCAGTGCTATTTCTGGTATTCTGATAACCATTTTTAAAACATGGTTATGGGAGTTTACTTATCTGTTACCTAGAAGCTAAGATACCAAGAAAATAACTACACAAATCTTCTCTTTCACTGTCTTGCTAATGTCATAGAGTCCAAATGTTGTCATTTTAAGACAGGCTTTCCCTGACTTATTGAAACAGAAAACCTACCAGCTTTTGCAAGACACCGTGTAAGACACCATTTAATAGAAATAGCTCAATTTGCTCCTACAGTTAAAATGTTCCATAAAACAAAGGAATCATGGAGAATAACACTGTGGCCAATGATGATATAAATGATTATGATAAGGGTGCATTTAACACAGATAGTAAAGTTACTAATGAAGCCTTTACACTGTTCAGACCAGAAATGCTTTTTCATTCCATAATGCTTATTACAGTGGGCCCTGATCCTCATATAGGTAAAGTGCTACTGTACAAATAACAAGCAACAAGAAAACTCATTAATACTTGGTCCCAGAAATTCAGTAACATTAAAATTTAACACTACAAAGTGGAAGGAAGATGCCACTACAAAAGGAGGAAGATTTAATGCCTAATTTATACACCATTAAGATGTCTCAAACTCTTTTAGGAGCACTAGATTCTGTCCTTCATTTAAATGAATCACTTTTGCAATCCAAGATGAAAAAAAGCTATATACCAGATTTATAATCAACTTTGACACACCAGCCCATAACATTTTCAGGTACAATTGAGACATACAGACATTTAAATGTGTGTGAAAGCCTGCAAAATAAGCTTACTATATATTGTACCATATATTATTAACAGTAAAATTAATTTGAGGGAAGTTGCAAAAGGAATATGCACAGCTGTACTGAACACTTTTGAAAAGAGAAACAAGCCATAACAGTGAAAAAAGAAGTGTCTAACTTGGGTGGGTTAGATACTGGATCGGGTATACCATTTTTATGTAACAGGTGGCACTTATGAGCCAAACAGCACTTCTGGTACAATGCAGTTCTGCTGATCTGATCTGGCTAAGATCTCGTCTGAAGTATACAAAAAGAGATCGTCTGACAGCTGCTGTCATATATCTCTATAGCAACTACAAACTAGAACTAGAGGAAAACAAGCAATTTGCTTTTTTTTAATTTTAATTTCTTTATTACATATGAAATAATAACTATGAATGAAAATACTTACTGATTCTTCAGCTTTTTAACACTAGTTTTCAGTCACCTAGTATGTTCATGTTCTTATATGACTATATTGTTCAAATCTAACTTAAATTATGATAGATTGTTTCAAAGACAAAAGCTGCATTCAGAACTCTTACAGTTTCTTATATTTATTCATTAAAGAAATAAATCTGACTATCTGGATATTTTTAACTAGAATGGTTTTAGGTGCTATTAGTCTTACTTTTAAGTTTTAATCATTCACAAAGTCTAAACATGAAAACATGTACAGATCTGAATAACACCAATAAAAATGTGTAGGATATTACTAAATTGATAAAATATGGAAACTGGTCTTTGCAGAAACATTTCACATGTGAAATATATATGTATATATAACTTTTGACATGTCATAAATTTATATTTGTCAAATATATAATATATAAATAGTAACTGCATCTGGATCTTTCACTATAATCAACCTCAGCATATCTTTCCCTTGTATACCAGCATTTTGCTTCATCATCTATTGCTGGGGACAACATGGGGGTTCAGGGGTTCCTAAAGCGCCCCAAAATAACTGGGCATGCGCACTGGGGGTCTTGTGTCCCCTGGATGAACCCCAGGGCGAGCGCATGCGCAGCCAGGCCACCAGGCCACCTGGCCTGGCTGCATAGCTTCTGGAACCCCCTGGACCCTTCTAGAACCCCAAGGGTGGGGGCCGAGGGCCCCAAAGGTGGGGGCCAGGAGTGGTCTGCCACTCCTGGCCGACCGCCCACCGACAGGGCCAAGCCAATCATCTACGGCTCCTGCCCTGTCTCCTCCCGTGCTCCTCCCCTTTCCCTCCCCTTTCGGAGTTTATATAAGTTACGGTTTGGTTCATAAACCGGCCTTTTGCCATCTGGTGATTGGTCGCAGCCCTGGTGGTACCCTAGGTGCTGTTGCTTGGTTTCTTTAATTCCGTGCCAGCCTCGCTGGAGCTCATATTGAGCCTTCATAGCGGCGGACGGGATGGTCTCTCTCTGCGTACCGGCTCTCTTCGACGGCCAGTCGGAAGACCTGAGGAGGTGCTCCTGCATTTCCAGCAGCGGCTGCTGTGACTCCCCAGTTTCGTACGGCAGGAGCGGTAAGGGGAGCCTCCCCCCAAAGGGTGGGCAGAGAGGAAATAAAGCTACGTGGGACCAGGGGGCATAAAGATCGCGTGGCCTGGGAGCCCGTGTACCCAGGGGACCCGTCAGGGACAGGCCTAGATCGCGTCGAGTACCCCACTCGCGCCGGGTTTTTAGTTTTTTCCCTGATTAGCGCCTGGGGATCCCGCGGGCGGGCCCCGAGGGTGGGCGCGGAGATCAGTTTTATTTTTCCTCATCTATTCCTGTTTTATTGCCTATATTTGTTTTAATTTATGAAAGAAAAAATGAAGGACACTTTTCTCTTTGATAGAGTCAAAAGCAGAGCTATACTGTCAATATAAACTATAAGCAATGGTAGTAACAAACCACAGAGTTAAGGTCCTTATCTTAAACTGACTGCATTTACCCAGGCTATCATCACATATATTTGTTTCTCCCAGCAAAACAATGCCAATACCAAACAGGCTCTGCTGAAAGCAGGTGAGACACTGACCGTGCCATTCAGATGCTGCCTGGTGAGGATTCCTAAATAAATGCCAACCAAGCTTGCTCCAGAGCTGGAAGCCATGTAGCTGTGTTGGATCCACAGATTTAACGAGCATGGTTAGGACTAACTGTTGGGACAGAGCTGACAGTTGACATCATAGTTGTTATTTTTCTTGGGAATTGAGCTAGCACCTCATGCACAGTAATGCACTTTGTCACACTGACTTTCGAGACGTCTCAGATTAGTTTTGTGGAGTATGAAGTGTACACAGGACACAATGTGAACCACCTCTGCTTTGCCTAGAGTTAGCTGGATGGAAATAATGCTATGTAAAGGTTTCACTAGTCAATTTTACAGTTAAAAATCATTACATATTAAGTTTATTACATCAACGTTAGCTTAGCAACTGAACACATGCCTTGTTCTGTTAAGCATTATGCACAAAAGGCTTTTCCTCAAATTGTTTAAATCTTAAATAGGTGAAGCAAAGGCTAAGCAAAAAAGAATAGAACAGAAACATGGTGTCAGGAAACTAAGGAGTCTCTATAGCATAATTTTTTGAAAATTCTACTGCTTTTCCTGAAGCACTAGTTTTTGGAAGTGGATTGGTTAGAAATTATCTATTATTGGAATTTTAATTGTATTGATATGGATTTGGTTCCTTCTATTACTGCCCGAGGAATCAAGCATATTCATAAATATGCATTGATAACTGGATGGCAACTTTTCTGTCAAACACTGAATTGTTGATAGGTTACTTTTAGGAGAAAACATGAACTACATTTTTCATCCAAAGAGCTCATCACATATTTTTAAACCGACAGTGTCTGAAACCTTTTAAATTATTTCATGCCTTTAAAAGCAGAAATGTCTAACATTATTACTAAATGATGCCTCACTTACCACTGAGGGAGCCACTGAAGTTTTGACTGTAGCTTTTCCCAGTACTAATCAATAAATATATAACAAACATGGCAAACGTGTGGTAATGTGTGTTTTATTTCCAGTGAAACATGCCCTTGTAAAGAAAACAACAGACGGACAATAACTGACGAGACGACATGAGGAAAGGGTTTCGGCTCGATCGTAGCCACCGCGTAGGGAAGGGATTCTGGCCCGATCGCGGCCACCACGCACAGGACATAAAACACATAAGGAGGGGATGCCGGCCCGATCGCGGCCGTCGAACGCACACACACCTCAGCCCGAACGCGGCTGCCGTTCGCACCCATACCAACACTCACTCCCAGACACAGAAGGA
>JAUBNY010000635.1:3868120-3884243 GCA_032275445.1 Crypturellus soui | reverse complement strand
AGATGTTCCAGGTCCCTGATCATCCTCGTGGCCCTGCGCTGGACTCTCTCCAGCAGCTCCACATCCCTCTTGTACTGCGGGGCCCAGAACTGGACACAGTGCTGCAGATGTGGCCTCACCAGGGCTGAGTAGAGGGGTATGTTTTTAATGAAGTACTCACCATGACTATTTTGTGTGTGTGACTCTTTCCCCAGTTAAAGAATAGCTGCTTCAAAAGATAAAGTCTATTCTGGAGGTCAATAGCGGCAAGATCTTCACAAGATTCCAGAATTCTTTGTAAGGCCACACAGTATGGAAAGGGAATTGTAGCTTTCCTTTTCTATCAATCAGATGTGGCAAACTCTTTTATACTGTGAGTCTCCTGGCATTTCAGCCACCAGTGCGCACTTTTTGCATTTTTTGTCTTGCTGTAGTAGCACACTAGTTTTTGAACATCGAATCCCCTAACTCTACTTAAGTCTCAACAATTTCCAGATAACCCCTAAAGATAACCCAGATAGATAACACCTAAACACTCTGGAACAATGATGGTTTGGTAATATTTCCCTCCATCTAGAATCATGAATAGCTTAAAATTAGATTTATGGTAAAATATACACAGATATCTCTACTGCTGTGGGAAATCTTTGGCAGCATAAATAATCTCAAAAAAAAGGGCATTTGTCTCCATTATCTTTGCCATTTATAGTTGCTCTTTTTGATTGCAAGCACGATCAAACAAAGCAGAAAATCAATTTGTGAACACAAAGAGTGATATGAATGGTGGTTTGAGATACTTAGCTCTAAGGAAGCAGAATAGAACAATTAATATATCTGAATGACAGGATTCACAGTTTCACTAATTCATCAATTGATAATGTGTCATGTAAAGCAGTTCATGAATACCACAGTCATTGGTATTGCATTATCATTTAGCAAAGATTCTTTAACATAGCTAGTTATCATAGAGCTTTTCCTATTTTTTTTTCCTCCTGGCAAACAAATACAGCCAGGAGTCCACAGTTACAAGTTCTGTTTTTGTTTTGCTTCAGGCAAAAAGCCCTCACTCTATACCGGGGAAGAAGGAAGACAAGAAGAGACCATAAACCACACATTGTGACCAGACAAGCACGGAAAGTAAAAAATGAAACAGAAAAGCCATATTGGTATGACAAATGCTGCACAGAGGGGAAAAACTGGAGGCTGGCTCCACTTGAATTGCCTGTATGGCAGTAGGAAAGGTAGCAGATGAGAAGGAGTTTTGTGCTAGAGCCTGAAGAAAGGTCCTGCTTGAGGTTCCAAAACAACTAAAAATTTATCTGTCCCTAAAGGACAAATCTATTCACTAACCAAGGCTGTAACATTCTGCCTCAAACTACTGGTGGGCAAGAGGATAAAACATGTTTCTACAATAATGTTGTTAGCAAAATGTCGATCATTGTCCCGCAGTCTCTACCAATAGTCAAAGGAAAAGCTATTTGTACTCCTTCTATCCGTCTTTGTACATTAGAGCTATATATTATTTAAAACTTTTATTTGGATTTTTATTCAAATCCCCTGAAATAGTTGAACAAATCTTGCAACAAGGCCAACAATGGAAGAAATCTTATATAGAACAAAACTCTCTTTATGTTGGCAAACTCTGTTTATCATCATAAAACAACAAATTTTCAAAGAGAAACCCAAGAACGGGAAGGAAAAAAATATATAAATTCTTCTAGAGCTAGAGCAATATGACAGAAAATTAAATGGGTCTGACAGTGCACAGATTTAGGGCAAACTCTGGTTAGGGACAAGGGAGAGAATATGACATAGGGGCTTGTACGTGTGCTGTAAGGACTAGCCTAAAACCAGCTAGGCCAGGAATATAGATCACCTACTCTCACTGCTGTTTGGAACTTGGTGCTCTCTGGGAATAAGAGCACAGCAGGCCCTGAGGTCGAATAATCTTTAGGAAAAGCACCCAATACACCCAATACCAGTAGATACAACAACGTGGAGCTCTGCAGCTCCAGTATCTGATAGATTGCTGTCTATATTTTAGTTCCTTTTTTTTTTTCCTTTTTTTTTCTTTTTAAACAAAATGAGAGGCAGTTTGTTAGAGTACACAGATATGTTCTGGGAGACCATTTATGTATTATCAAGAACTTTAAAATCTTTCCAAAGTTATTTAAAGTCTATAGAATCATAAATAACAAGCATACTAATAGAAAAATGCTGCCCTTCCATGCAATCATGCAATAACATATTCTGAGTATATAATCGATACTTTTTCTAATTATAAATATAGAAGATTTTGAGAATGAAGGTCAGTAGATTAAACATTTGCTGCATGGATTCACATATAGAGTATGAAATATTTTATGCTTCATCTTGTGTTTCATCTTGTGTTAATTATCATTTACATGCTGTACAATTCATGTTCCATTACATGACCTAACTAAGCAAGACAGAAGTAACTGGGAAACAATATATACACAATAAGCTGCTCTCATTTGCCATTATAAATATACAAAAACTATTTACGGCAAATTTTATGAGTATCCTAATAAAACAATATCTCTTTCTATTGTTTAAAGAGAGTTCTTGAAAACTGCCACATGTTTGGGGATTTACTGTACTTTCATTATAACTAAAATGATCATTTATAATTTTCATTGATAAACATGATTATTGATATGTAGTACTGACATAATATTGAAAACTATTATGTCACAATTTTATATGAAACAAATTATTTTATGTTTAACAACATGCTCAGTGTTGTGGGCAAAACAAAAAGGAAGGCGATCTCCTTCCACCACAGAGCACCACAGAGGTTTATTCAGGAGTATTTGGGGTATCCATATTGCTGTTCCATTATAAGCATAGCTTATTTAGTAAGCAGAATGTACTGATATTGTGTGCTTTTCGTGGCAGACAAAACATAGTGGACTTTTGGAAACATCTGCATCTCTGACACTTTGTCTGTTAAAATACAAGAGTTAGTCTAGAAAAGGGGAGTGAGATGACTTAAATGGACAGATCCTTCAAAAAGCTGATTTTTCTCTTAATTAAAAAATGAAAATGAAAAGCAGCGAGCACGAGTTGGAACTGACCTATTCAGCTTAGATGATCTGTCTCTGCCTTCACCAAAGAAGCTCTTCAGTGAAAAGAGCAAATGCCATGTAATAAACATATTTATACCCTTGCATCATTAAGCATTAATAAAAGACAGAAGTGTTTCTAGCATTCTACCCTGTTAAAATAAAGTAACAGATATTAGATATTGGTAACTCGATATTGCTCAAGAGCTAGTTCAGTTTTAATTATAAAACCCACAACATAAAAGAAGCTTTTTCAAGATTTTCAAAATCTCTTTTTTTCCAGATCCAAAATGATAAAGATCAAGATTTCTTTTTAAGGTAGTTAAGCCATTTGATTTAATTTATTAAGTTGCTTTTGTTTGATATTGCCCCATAAAATTCCTTTTTAGTTGGGTCTTTCCATCTGTGTTTTAGTTAAAACCATGACAAAAGTCAACAGAACTGTGTCCTTCTAACCAATATCCAATAATTTTTCCTATTCCTACTTTTCCTATTTCAACTGAATATGAAAGGC
Organism: Crypturellus soui; assembly: GCA_032275445.1. Taxonomy (NCBI): domain Eukaryota; kingdom Metazoa; phylum Chordata; class Aves; order Tinamiformes; family Tinamidae; genus Crypturellus; species Crypturellus soui. The sequence goes on along the minus strand of JAUBNY010000635.1, from coordinate 3,880,664 downwards.
AAATTTAAAGAACAGCTGTAAGAGCAGTAAGCATAATATCATGGTGATGGCATATATTAACAATTTCAGCGAGAACATATCACATTTTTAGTGTGATAAGTATCATCAGCTGTTTAAAAGTACTAGGAGAGCTGGGTAAATCTAGATATGAATTTTTAGAACAAAGAATTGTGTCAAGTCTGGATATTCCTGGATAATATTTCTTGTAATTTTAGATATCCACGTTTAAAGTAGATCTCCAATTGCATGGTGCAAAATGCATACTAAAATTCTAGCATATTATGGTAAGTCCCATTAGTGCAGCTATAAAAACTATTGGGTAAAAAAGATTAAAAGCAAGAGAGAGATTAAAAGCAAAACGACTGGACCCTAAATCTTTTAGAGAACTATTCAGAAATATCTAATGACCATAATAGACCTTGAATTAAAGTATCTTTAAAAAAAGTGAATATTTTCCATTTAATTAGATATTTTTAGTGCTAATTTCACCTCTTCAGAAGTTTATTATAACAAATCCAAGGGATGAAATATATGTGAAAGAATGCAGATTAACTGGGAGAACAGAAATAAAACAAGTAGTGAAATTAATTCATCTAGATTTTGTCATGTTAATATATGAAAAAACAAATTTACATACTGAGAGATTTCCTTTCTATAAGTACTTAAAAGTGTCCTTGTTAAAAATAGAGAAACATGCAATCTTGTATTATCAAATACATGGACCTAAAGATGTCTTAAGTCTTCAGTTTCCACTAATAAGTAAGGAAGAATCGTCATTATATATTATATAATGTAAAAAAAAAATACTATGTGTTTAGATATGTGTATTATGCTATGTGTATTATGCTATGTGTGTGTAGATATGTGTATTAAAAACTGTCATCTCACAAAGGCTAGAAATTTTTATTTATTCAGAAAATTCAGAAATTTTCTTTATTCAGAAAAACAAAGGCTAGAAATTTTTGCAATATTTATTTGGAATATATTATCTTGCATCTTTCTCCACATTTGGGAATATTCTTTCTACTGAACATAATTTATAGAAAACAGTTGTTCTGAGTTGATTGTTTTCTGGTAAGCTTTTAGATTAGACCGATTGATTCAGAAAAAGAAGGCATAATGTTCCAGTCAGGTTTCCTGTAAGACCTATACATTTTTTTTGTAATGGTGACAGATTTCAATGAATGTTTACTATTAAATTTTTAGTATTTAATACTATTTAAATATAAATTAAACAGGTCTTTAAATGATTTTGTCTGCAAACAGATAAATTATGCATGATGAATGTTTACATACCAAAAACAAAATTCTAATGGATTGTTTCTTACATTTTCTAGCTTACAACGTACCTTTTATATTGACCAGTGAGCACTCATAAGCAATATCAGGATGATCATCTAGCTTAGTCAAGTTCCAATATATTTGGGGTAACTTCAGAACACACCGTTCCTTCAATTTTAAGTATGTGGGGAAAAAAACCCACAAAACAAAAAGCACATCAAAAAGATAAACATTCGTACCCAGTTTTCTTAGAAATTAGTTGCAGGTTCAAGCTTTTCATCTTATTCTCTTACCCTAAATGTCAAAAATAGAATTTTAAACTTACAAAGGTTTTGCAGTTTCATAATAGTTTTAAAAAAGAATAAAAAATAAATAACAAGAACAAGTAAGAGAGCTGAAAGTCAAGTCAAAATTAACTACTGGGTATTGAAAGAGAATCTGTGAGATCACAATCTGAAGCAGTGATAAAAACAGGAAGTGAAAAATAAATGTTTCCTTCCTTTTAGAACCATGAGTGCCATTCAGCAATAACGTGTCTTTCAGCACCAATGCTACTTACTATTTGCTATGAAAAAGATGTGTTAAATTGATTTTAACTAGTGCCTGATCTTTGACCAAAGGGTCATATATCATACTTGACCTATTCTGGTTTATCTCAGTTTCAGTAATAACAGTGTGTGAAGCAATGACATAAGATTATATTACTGATCATGGGACAAGAGACTGATGCAAGATGGTAGACGGTCGTCACTCCAAGAACTAAAAAGAAGAAAGTATCATAAAGTTTAATTAACGTTGACCAAAAAAGGGATAAATTTAACAATTTTCAGAACAGTTTTAAGAACGAGTCTTAACTCTGAAATATCCATTTGCACACTACAGGCACTTAGTGAGGAATATAAAAATGGCATGTTATTTATGTCTCTCTTCTACTTGTAGAATATTAGGAAAAAAAAAAGACCTCTGCCTTGCTTGGAAGAAGAAAGTCGAAACAGAGATGCTGGGCTTTTTACGACAACTGCAGATATATGCAGAGAGGAACACAGAGGAAATCTTCATTTCTGAAAATGAATTTCTGAAGTAAGGGGCCTTATGTTGAAGATTTTTAGAAAACGAATTTTTCATGAAAAGTTCAGATGAGCAAAATACAACCTTGCCTATCCTTGGAAATCATTCAGTGAGATGTGTAATATATTAATTAGCTCCTTTCCTTTTTATTCACTCTGTACCGGTAGCTAGTTGCTTCTCAGTTGTAAGTTAGGACCTAGAGTCACAACAGTACTGAAATGGAAGAAATCTCCATGGAAACAGCAAGTAAAATTGGGCAGTAAAATGCACAGTATAAAAGAGGGCCTCTCCCCAGCACCTAAGGGAAAAAAAAGGTAATACTATCTATAAAGCAGTTTAAAACACTATTTGGGGATTGTGCAAGTCTCAAGGGCTTGTGCTGTGTAAGGTTTCGATGATAGTACTGGGGAAAACGGTTCCTCCTCAACAGTTCTTCTTCTCTAAAGAAAAGAATGCCTTAATACCATAGCAAAGTGTAAAAATAATGTATTGAAATCAATTTATCAATCCAGTCCCCTCTTTGAACTATATTGTATGAAAGCTGAGGCAGGGATATAAACAGCTGAAAAAGACCCAGATTAATCAAAAGAGAAAGCACTCAAGCACATTTTATTAAAACAAACAAAAAATGGATTAGCACTTCTAAAGCAGCATGACACATAAGAACAAATCCATGCCATATAAGAGAACATAACTGAAATACAGACGTACTGCAGCGCAAGTGACACATCTCATTAGAATTAGAAAGCTGAGGATTTCATAAAACGAAAAAAAAAATCACTTTAAAACTTGCAATTGAGCTAATCCAATCAACTAATCCCATAGATTTCTTTATGCAGTTTTATAGGTCACATGCCCAGTTTCAGACAATTTCACAATTATTTTATCCCCTTAATAGCAAGCAGAGTAGCACTACTGAAGCACTGTAGATTGGGAACAGATCTGCAGAGGAATTAGGTGCCCAAGAATATATAAAATTTATTGCAAAACCTACAGTTCATCCACATTCTTTCAAGATGTAGTCTTATACCTAGATTGCTGTTTCTTCAGGACATCAACATCACCCTGCAAAAAATAATGGCTGATGATATCACTGAAACTGGGAATGAGGAAACCAACCCACTCCAGCAGTGACTCAATTGCACCCTTGCGAATTACGCAGCATGGCAGTGATACATCCAAGGACTATAATCAGATAAATTTGACTGTCTGACATTCCTATAACTTTCTACTGAAAATTATAATGAAAAAATGAGAGTAATTTAGATGTAGTTCCCTCTACCTTTAATATTTCCAAGATTTCTTCCTCGGGAAGACTACAGCTGCCTATGGTTTCCACAGCTTGCTTTCTAAGTTACCAAATGTGACACACAGTGTGTATAGTACCTCATACATTTTGAATGAACAGATATTAGAAAGGAGCAGCTTCCAGTTTTTTGTCTGTTTAAGAGCAAGACAACCCAAATAAATTTCCAGGAGAAAACAGAAATTACAGGACTTTATAAATAGAGACATCTCTGAACAGAAAGGTCATGTTTTCATTCGCAAACAAAAACAAAAATCAAAAACAGATTTCTTACTACATGCTGCATACTAGTTCAATTAGACTGTGCTATTTATTTCACTTACATATGATACAGCTCTGCTCATTTCCTCTGCTCATTATTGTGTCCTGTTAACATAAAATACAAACTTCACAAATTACATTTCATTCACAGTGCTTCCTATTCTGCCAGTGACTTGCCCACGTATAGACTTATAAATCAATGACAAAAATAGATTAAACCAGTTTTATAATTCTGATATTCTTGTCTTTTTGTTCAAATCATAATTATTTAAGTACATGTGCAGACATTAAAATACACAGAGAAGGAAAAATTAAATAAAAAGAGATTTCATAGTAATAGCTACTGTGTAGATACTCATGAGACCAATCTGTATTAGCCATCATTAATGAAACGTTACACAGACAAGAAGAATATCTAGTTAGTTCCAAAAATCTGAACTTGACTTTTTACCGGTCTTTCAAAAGGATTTCACAAATAAAAGTAGTTTTCATGTGAAAGATCTACTGAAACTAAAGAGGTAACAGAATTTGTAGAGGAATGTAATATGAGTAAAAAAATGTCATCAAAAATGAAAGGTTAATTTCACACATTCTGGCTAAAATGTCTTTTTAGCATCCCTAATATCGATAGTAAGGAGCATTTAGCACCATTTTCAAAATCTAGGCTGTTGAAAGCATTCTACATAGAAAGTTACTACGTTAGAATTTATTATTGTGACATTTGGAGTCACCTGTCTGGGGGAAAAAAAAAAAACGTATATGCACTTAGATTTTACAGCAGCTACTTTTACTCTTTGGAAATGTTTCTTTGCAAGCCTCCTTTTGGAAGTTTCTGTTCCTTGATGTAACTTTTTTAAAATTAAGGCTTATTAACACTTACTTCTTAGTGAAGTTTTAACATCATAACTCTATAGTAAGTGTCCCTAGTGCTTAATCTCTAATAAATAGTAGCAAGCTAGTATTTATGAATTTAAAGACAACCATACTTGTATTATCTGTTTTTAAGCTGTTTTGACTACTAGTTAATATGAATTAATATAATTTAGATACATAATATGAACGGTAAGAAGGATGAAATAAATAGTAACACAAGAACAATCACTACATACTAAATGCAAGGCAGCTTAGTTTTAATTTACAGCTGCTTTCCAGCTGGTCCAACATGTACTGGTGCATGTGGTTATTCTTGCTCAAGTGCAAAACTGGTTATTTTTCCCTCTGTTGAGCTTCATGAGGTTACTGCTGGCCCATTTCTTCTGCACAACCAGATTTCCTCTGAGGTCTGCAATCATCAGCAAACTTGCTAAAGGCAAACATCGCTTCATCATCCAGGTCATGAGGATGCTAAACAGTGTTGTACCTGGTGTTACCTTTGAGATATATCACAACAGACTGAACCTTGAGTTCAGGATTGTGCTGCTGTGATCCCAACCCTCCAAGCCTGGCAGTACAGTCTGGTCTCAGTCCAACTCACTGCCCACCTACTCCTGTAGTTTATGTTGTTGGGTGTTAGGAGAGGCAATATCAAACACTTGGCTAAAGTAAATACAATCTCTTTCTGCCTCCAACAGCAAGTAACTTTCCCATTCATTAGCTGAAGAAAAAAAAAGTTGGAATTGAAGAAAATACTTAGGCAACATCACTAATTACTACAGCAACAAGATGCTGGTCTATGATGATATACCATCTCACATTTAAGTACTTATACTAAACTATTTGCACTAATAATCCCTTAAATCTCGCTGTTTGAATCCACTGAATTACATTTGTTATTTAAATATTCACTCATGGAAGTGAAAAAAAATACATTTTTTTTTTCCTTGTAGTGAACTTTGCTTGCAGCCAGCATCTGTCACACACATTCAACAGCCAACTGCAAGACTCATGACTACTTGAATGTGAAAAGAGAGCTGTGGAGCAAGAGGCTCCGTTTTGCTTAGGATGGAAGAGGAGGGGGGATATGAGGGCTTGGGCTTCCCGCTTTCTTACCTGCACTATTTGCAATAGAGGTTCCCGGTGCGGCACTGCAGCCCTGAGCCAGTGTGGGAAGCCAGAGCTCAGCTTCCTCTTGCTGGGCACCAGCATCCAGCGCAAGCAACCACATCACCAAAGCCAAGAGAGGAGCAACTCCCCTCAGCATGCCTAAGACTGTCCCTTCTCCAGAATACTATGCAGCACCTCATCACCCTAGTCTTCATCTTCAAAGCGCACATGGGTCTTCTCTTCCCACTACTTATTTTTAACTGACCTCCATACTTCTGCCTTTGCTACCACCCTGGCAGTGATACAGCTCTTATTGTGCAGTGAACTTTCAGGGGCGACGAGCAAATCCACAAGCACTCCTTTTGCACAAGCAAAGGGTTTTGCAGGTAACATGCTGCCTGCAAGTCACTTGCTTGAATGTTTTAATGCTGTCAGTATCCTACCAAAGTCTCTTAAGAGCTGCTGCTGGCAATATATAACAAGAGTATTAATATCTACTATAAAACCTGAGCAAAACACAGAGCAGTTTGTTACCTCATTTTATCTTGTATGCACTGCATGTCAAGCCAACTTTTTTTTTTTTTTTCCCACGTCTCTTGCTTCTCCTGCACATTTTGAAAGCCAAAAACAATAAAAGTGCCATATGGCCCATGTACCATGTTTATAAAAATACTTTTGGCAGTTTCTTCTGAGGAAAAGATATTGTGGATGGAATTTGTTTTGGTTCTGGCACTAATTATTAAATTCTAAAATGAAGAAATTTGAAACATAAAATATGAAGTTACAGGCTTTACTTCCTGAACTATGAAAATATGCTCTGTAGAGCAGTCTGTAATACTTTCCAAAAGCTAGTTTAGCTCTTTCCTCTATGGTGGTTCTTGTAGTGCTTAGTGGAGAGCCCCTCAACATAGCCTACTCAAAAAGAATGCTTCTACACAGTAAAGACTCAGAGATAATTAAAATCTAGTTTCATCTATGAGTAATTATTTGCATTCACTCACTTTTTAAAACAAATTTGAATACATTTATGAATGCAAAAATAGTGATAGTATGCTCTTCCCATACAAGTATACGTTCATGTTAAATAATTCCAATATGACACTGTTTAAATAGTTAAAAGAATAGATTTCAATGAAATTCTTCAGTTAAATTCTAAAGATACAAGTGTGACATCTTTGAAATCATTAGAATAAATAATACTCAATAACTGCATGTTGAGTATGAATAACACATCAGTAATACTCCATTAATATAAGGATTAAATAATGTAACGGACTCCCACAGGCTTCCCCACTTTCAGAATAGGTAACTTTAAGAACACACACCAGTGACATCATATAGTACTTATAGTCTCATGTTTTGGGAAGATTTTTAGAAAAACAGGGATGATGACCTAAACATTTTTTATAGGAAAACAGATTACAAGAAATGAACAGGGAAAGCAGGCCATTCTGCTTCTTTTAACATATCAGTTCTGCTCAGATTTATGTAAATACAGTAAAGGATGGCATTTAGATCATAAAGTTTCTATCTGGTACAATATTTTACACTTTTTAATATTTTTCATATTTTACACATTTATTTTGATTTAGATTACAATTTTCTGTCTTTTTGACACTCTTGATTGTTGCAGCAGACCTGTTTGTATGTGTGTGTGTGTCACCATTTTCATAGACCTGGGAAGCATGAATGACATTAGATTCTGAAGAAATCTGCTGCATTCTCTGGAGCAGGTATTTGGTCTTTTACATAATTTTTGAGGTTAGGAAAAGACAAGAATTATTTTTGTTCAAAATGTTTCAAACATAGAAAAATCCATTTTTTAAAATACATACAGAAAAGCAACTTGCAATATAACAGACCTCCGAGCTCCCCAGAGGTGGGACTTTATTGACAAAGAGCTGTTACGCATGAATGAAACCTTTAAATAAACAGGATTTAACGCCTGTAACCCGAGTTCTGACTTTGTCCTCACAAATCGATTGCAAGTGTGCCTGTCACACAGACAAACATTCGTCAACTTATTCAGAAAGCTAAATCCCACTACAGGATATAATTGAAGATGATGATTTCAAAACATTGAGTCTTTAAATGCAATTAAAGATAAAAAAGAATAATAAAGAGAAAAGAAACAAACGCCTAGAGGTACAACCAGATGAAATTTGGCAATTTCATTATAGTCAATTGGGATGCAATACAAATTATATCCAACCCAAAGCAAAAAAGAACATCGGTGTCTATGCATATTACAGCATCATATCTCTCCTGTAAGATATCACAAAGCACTTAGCAAGAAATATAGATTTGATAAATCATTGAAAAAATAGATCATGAATAGTTAAAATAATATGGCAATGTAATCATAAGTAAACCTATAGACCACTGATTTTAATTAATAACAAAAACAACAACAAAATCAGTTTTTAAGTCACAGGTAGGCTTCACAGACATTCCACCTTAATCTGCTTAAAATACTTTAAGGATGTAATACGGAGTCCCAGCCTTTGAGGCTGATTAACGCAAAAAGCAATCACACAGAAATGCTAGAAATCCAAACTATACGAGTTTCCAGCTGGTGAATATACACAGATTTCCTGCCTAGCTTTGGCTGAGAGGGTAAGAAGCATGAAATCCCAGGAGAAATGCCTAAAAGTTATTGGCTCAAGAGAGACCATGGCTGCACAGATTAAGGTTCTGGTTCTTCATCAAATTAAATCACCTAAAGTGATTAGCTGATCGAGCTACAGCATTCAGTTGTTTTTGTTTGTATTTGGAAGTTCAGTCAACAGATTGTGAGTGAAGTGGTTGTGGCAGATGAGACAGCAGAAGACAAGCAGAGAATTCCATCACTCTGAAACTTATGACTAAAAATTAAGGCTCTATTGTAATGAATACAAGGGATTTTAAGAACAAATACCATGTTTACCTAGCAATGAATCTGTGATTCAGTAAAATGGAGGATTAAAGCTTGTTATATAAATTTCATTTACTAAAATCTTTCAAAGCAAAAAAAAAAAATCTAGTAAATACAAAATGATTAGATGTTTCACTGTAGTGACTGTATAAAATATCATTAATTATTTTTTTCTATTTTGGTCTCAAAGGAGTCTCCAATCCATTCTCTCTGGAACATGGTGAGAATTATTTAGTTGATCAGTGCTTTCAAATATTATTTTAAGCACAATGATTTTCTTATGTGCACTTTAAATCTCTTTCTCTATAAGGTTTATGTTTCAGGCCTTTTTGTAGCTGACAGATTCTGAAACTATGCTCATGAACACAGTTAGAATGACTTCCAGTGGTACACATAACGGCATCATCTCCTCAGGAAAAAAAAAGACACTCATAAAATTAAATATCATGACTACTGTATTTTATGCAATGAGAAGCATACTAGTTTGCTTAAACTAAATGTTGACAAAATTTGCAATGATGGTTTTATTCCTGACCTCAAGATCAGAAAATGATTCAATAGCCCTTTGCAGTCTTCCCCTTACTATGGAAGATTGCAGGAGGTAGAAGGAAACTGCTGAAAGTGCTTTCAGCACAAGTTATATGGGCACTTTAAAGAATATGTGGAAGACACACATACATATAATGATGCTGGAAACCTTAGAAGATTCTTGTCTGCATAAGTTGCTGTGGGAGGAGCTGATTAATAGATGACTTGTAATAGGTAATTTCAAAGCAAAGGTCAGAGAAATGTAAACGGCTAAGCCGCATCAGTATTTCTAGCCAATAAGCTAGTAAATAGTGGTTTACATTTTACAATAATATCTAATAGCAATTTACAATACTCAACCATTTTTGTGCAAAACCAGTATGATTAGCTGGTCTGTGTTTACAGTAATTCTTTAAAATTCTTTAAAGTATGTTCTCTAAATAGTGAGTATACTAGTATTTTATCTTTTGGGGTGCATAGAAAAAACTTTAAATGCTTTTTTCATCCAACAGAGTATGCTAGCAGGAACAGTAGGCAAAATGGATCTGTGAAATCCACAAACAATTCATTTCAAAAGATAATTTTTCCACTGCAGTGCCACAGCATGAAATCAGAATTCAGTTTTTCTCAGCTGTCACTTAGCTGCAAGATGCAAAGTCCTTGTAATGATTCTTTTTAAAATAAGAATGAACAGAAATAAATTGTAAAAGCCTTTTGACTGGAGATTCGTTATATAATTCATAATAGCTACCCACAGCTTGACTATTCTTGTCCTTCAAAATCCTTTTGAAAATTCACCTCTACAAAAAATGCTTGCAAAAAAACAGCAATGGTAATGAAAGCAATGAAATATTATTGTAGTTTTACTTAATTAGTGCTACCTTTAGCATTGCATAGCTAATGGTTTGTGATACTTTTAAGCTAACACTTTTTTTTTATGCCAAAGCTGCAGCTGGCAGGAGAAGTTGTTCATTAGTGCTAATGAAAAAATATTATCATATGTCTATATACTTTGCTTCTTTTAATTCATATTTCTATGTTATTTTCTTTTTTCATGTAATATTTAATTTCAGATTATACTTTCAAGCAAGGGACTGCAACTTGCCTCGTCTGCTGTTGCTCCAAAGCCTAACTTATTGAATAGGACGTTTAAAATATTACCAAGAACAGAAAGCAAAACACTCGAGATTCAGCTAATAATCTTCAGTACTAAAAAGCCAATTGTTCTATGGGGAACAAAACTAATGAAGCCTGTCTGCACACAGAGTTGTCCCTCTCAGATCCTCCCACCACACTGTCTCCTCCTTTTCTTCATACCCTTTACCATCATGTCCTCATGTCCTAATTCCCTTCCCTGTCTTATCTTTGCTTTGATGAGCAAATGGCAACACAGCCTGCAACTAGTCTGTAACCTAGAAAGCCTCTTACAAATAAGGTATCAACAGTTAGAAATGTCTCCAGCTCAATAGCACTATTAACTTGAGTTTCTCTCAAACCCACCTGTTGATTTTCCAAAGATAAATAAAAACTTGTTACCTTGGAGAAGATGAAAGGCTGTACCAGCATAAGCCTCACTTATTTAGCCAGACAGGCTAAGAAATGTACTTTTCTAAGGAAGATTTTTCTTGATTTTTAGTCAAAAATGAACTAATAATAACAGAAAGTACCCTAAATCACTTTAAAATAAATAGCATAGCATAGCATAGCATAGCATAGCATAGCATAGCATAGCATAGCATAGCGGTTTTAAAAGTGAAAAGCAGAAAGACAGAACTGAAGAGGTTCAAATCTCAAGATATACAACTAAGTAGTGAACCAGATATTTGCCAAATGAACAAACTGGCCAGCCAAAACTCTCCATTAAACTGTTGGCAGAGAGGGTTTTGGCTGGCAGCAATGACAATGTGTTACAACAATACTTAACTACTTACTTATTAGACGGCATTGTTGCCTTTGCAAGACCAACCTGTTAATGAAATTGCTTAAAGTTCAGTCAAGTATCCTGCATCCTATGGTCACAGTATAGCGTCACCTGGCTTGACACAGTGCATCTCACCTTTTACATCTGTAACTCATTTAACCCTTCTTTTAAACCAACAGAAGTAAAGTATCAAATAAGTCAAGGATATATTCTTCAATGTATAGGTATAACTTTTAAAAGTGACACAGTTTAATAAACTGACACTAAAACTGAAAGTTTAGAAACACATTAAAACTGAAGTAACCTGAGAAAAGCCAATGTGTGACGTTAAGTAGTTTTGGATATTCAATATCTTGATATGTGAGATTCATTAGTCCAACTTTCCACCTCCTTCAATAATTATATATGACATTTCTGATTTCAAAATCTGCCTACTTCTACACTAACATTAAAATATATTTTTCCAACAAAAATACGAAGCAACATACAAGTGTCTAAAAAACATGTTTGTCAGAACTCTGTGTTTTAAATACTTGCATTTGTCTCCACAGTCAAAAGTTAGCATCTTATAAAGGTTGAAAATCTACGTTAATTAATACTTTCTCATAAGCATGTGTTTTCCTAGGCTTTTTACCTTAATTCTTAACAAGAAAGCACATTACCACGGAGCAGAAAAAGTGTTTCCATTATTATTTCTTCAAATTCCAAACAGATTTCCATGAAATTCAGTACAGTAGTACATAAAGAACAAAAGCATTTTAAGTCTTAAGACTTCAAAATGAATAAAACTATATACATATGTTTACTGATTTTTCCAGTAGCTATATTTATATATGTATAGGTATACTTAGGTATAGAAAAAGCAATACAGATGTCAGTCATATTCTCTTTAAACTGACAGATTCCTCAATACTTCATTTATATTAGAGAATGTTTCTGTGAATTTTGGAGCAAATATTATGCTCCATATTCTAAGTAAAAGGATCCAAATTTAGCCATGGCAGCAAAAACTTGACAAATACAGCTGATACTAATTGGAGATGTAAAGAATCAGTAAGAAACAGTACCATAAAGGAGCTTCTATTCCATAATCAAACTCCTTAAATGATAAACAGCAACTCACATCGTAGAGTTGTGCATTTTACAGTCTTTATTATTAAAAAAAACAAAAACAAATTCCATCTTCTAATAAGCAGTTTTTCTTCAGCCACTCTCCATCATCTTTGAAAGATCCTGGAGAACGGGGGAGGTGCCGGAGGACTGGAAGAAGGCCAATGTCACG
>JAUBNY010000635.1:3846950-3868020 GCA_032275445.1 Crypturellus soui | reverse complement strand
TGTGCAGGGGGGTTGGACTAGATGACCTCTAGAGGTCCCTTCCAACCTTAGGCATTCTGTGATTCTATGATTCTAAATTCAATAATTACAGTCTTCGTAAGTACCACTAATCTAGCATGTTTTAGCATGATGGATGCAATAAATACTACGGAGTTGTTTAAATTGGTTTTGAGATTTTACTATTATTTTCTATATACGTCAACAGAGTTTTTACTGTGTTTGGAAGAGCTATTAAAGTGCATAAACAAAATGGATGATTTATTATCTCAGACAGATGATGTTGTATTGATCTGTAAATAGTTGAGTCCCTTAACTGGTTTAAACAATTCTGGATTATTTATTACTTTGCATAAGTCTCTCAGCAAAATAAATTTGTTAAATTTAGCATCAGACGACTAGTAGGATCTAATCTTTGTGACTCAAACACTACAAATGAAATGTGAAGCAATGGGGTACCTCATTCCTGATATTTTCCCAGCAGCTGCACTACCCAAAGCTCTTCTTAAACTGCTACCTGATGGCCTTTTAGTTTATACTCCTCTTTTTCACTCTAACACTCACATGCCCAGCAGCCTATCTGTTTGTCACTTTATCTCATAAGATCACAAACCAGATCTTCTCTTTGTGCCACCTATCTCTTAGGAAACCTCTGGTCATTTTCCAATTTTGATGAACAATATCAGAAGCACCCTTACTTACTGCCAGAGATGAATGCCAGTGTCAGCAGTTGGAACCGCCAGTATTAACCTGCAGTTTAATCTTCTAACCCTCTAAAAATTTCTTTCAAGTTTGCCTGATAATGATGTCAGTCTGATGAACCAGACCGCACACAACTTATACCAGCACATACGTCCTTAACCATTCTCCCAAAGGCCCCTTCACCTTCTTTCCTCACCTTAAAATGGCCAAGCTCCTCAGGGGAAGAAACAGAAGAGACAAGATTTAGTTTCTTAAATTTACACATACACACAGAGTATCTTGTCTAATGCTCTCTCATCCCCTAGTACTGACTAGAAAACCCACTTATGTGAAAGATAGCAAGTCTACATCAGAGCAGGAAATTTTAGACAGTCCATGTTATAAAAGACTTACTAAGGAAGGTAGAAAATAAGATTCCTTCCAAAGAGGTTTACAGAGATTCAAAGTAACAGTCACCCCTTACTGGTAACCACCAATCCCTTGTTATTATGTTATGATAATGTTATTATATTATGTTATTATTATTATGTTATCATACTCATGAATACTATACCTATGCTATACCAATTTAAAAAATCAAAATTCCAGAAACATGAAGTTTATTAATTTGGATCTAAGGCTCCTAAAGTCTTCACTAACTGATGAGCTAAAGTACTCAGTACTAAACTACTAAAACAGTATAATATCATGCAGCAATTTTTACTGTGACTTTTAGAATTAAAATATTAAACACAGAACACCTGTGGATAAAATCATTTTTCAGGGTAATTAACCAGCATGGAATTAGGAAGCAGTAAAGTTTCAGTGCTTACTTTTCTTCACTAATAGTGAATATTCTTTCTTTTCTCCTTTTTGTGCTTTCTTCTCATTAGTCAGACAGTATTGTTAAAATCTTTTCAAGATCTGATTATTTATTTCTGCTAGTGACAGTCTGCTAGGCACTGTGCCTAGTGCCTGCTGTTATTTGAAGCAAAACATGCAATTCAGCATGACCAGATCATAGCAAATATGAAATCAAAATCATTTCTGCAATGTATTTCAAAGCAATAATAATAAACTATGCTTCTCAATAGCCACTATAATGAGTTTTGCTAAATTAAAATACCAAGCACTTAATAAGATGTGAGAAGGATTGTAAGACCAAAAAATGTGAATTAATTTCATGAAGTAAAGAAGGCTATAAAAAGACAGAGAGTGAGAGAAAGGGGAACAACTAACATGAAGTAAGAGGCAGCAGACTCAGAAGTGGCACATAAATAACACTTCTTTGAAACCCTGATATCTGTTTAAAATCGATTTGAAGTAAAATGAGACTAAATAATGAAATCTCTTCTGGGCAGGACAACTAAAGCCAGCACTCACAATAGAGCAAACTGTGGGTTTTATATGTGATTCAAGGTTATCTAAAAGTCTTAGTAAGTGAAGTGCAAAATAACAGGATGAAAAAAATTCTTAACAAATACAATTTGGCACTTGATCAGGCATTCAGCTATAGCCAAATCAAAGCCCAAAGTTCCAGGAAACTGACAAGGATGAGAGAAAAAGAATGATAAACACACAGAATGGTGACCTGAAACAAGTGGCAAGCAGTAAAGCAGCTGCTTTTTAGTTTTACTGAAAGAGTATCGCTTTAGGCTCTATCTTTGGGTCAGGGGAAGCCAAAACAATTTACAGAAAAATTCTTAAAAAAAATATATATTGCAATGGAAAAATGTAGCTTAGAATTAGTCTAAAATTTTGTTGGCTAGGCATGAAGACTTTTCAGATATGGTAAACTCAGATCTGGATTTTTTTCTGCAGATTGTTTGGATATGTAACAACAAAAGCAGATGCTGAATTATCAAAATATTTTACGGAATGCAATTTGTGGATTTTCTAATCCAAAGAGTATAAACTGTTACCTTACATATAGTATGCAAAAATATAATAAATTTGGGTCAGTGTCTGGAAGGTAGAAGCAGAAGATGTTAGTGCGCCATCTTGCAGGGCAGAGGGTACTAAAGAATGTTATTTAGCTTCTGCTAAAGAAGGAGAGCTTGGTCAAGACCATATTGCTTGCAGACGCACAGGTATTCAGCAGGGCTCCAGAGAGGTCTTTTTCCTAGGAAATTTATGGCAAAATGTGTGCAAGGCTGTAACATTTGGGACAGAGACAGAGACTGCGTGAAAATAGGTTGAAATATTCAGTAAAAACAATTTCTGTATATGCAGAATAATAACATACAACAATTATTTGCACATAGTTAAAACAGCTAGGGGTTGTTTTGCATGTAGCTCAATAGCTTAATACAGCAATGGATTGTGCATGTGGTAGAGAGGGGTAGTAGAATTGCAGCAATTCACTGCAAAAGCATCTGGGGAATTTTCATCCAATCCATATGAAGTTACATTTGCAAGAACTCCTGCATTAGACACTCCTGTCCCCATCCAGGCAGTGACTGACCACCCTGTTGGGGAGATTTGTCCAGCATTTGCTTGCTACTCCAATGCAAACACAGTAAATTAAGTTTGTTCCTTTTTACCTATTTATTTTGCCTGTGAATATCTGAACAATGATGTTTCCACACAAGGAAGCCGTGCACATAAAGATAACTCAGATGAATAGGAAAGACAAGAAAGACTTGTCTAATACATACAGCTTGCAGGGGGTAAAGGGGATGGGGAAGGCGACACACATGGGTGTGGGGAAGAAAAAAACAACAAAAAAAGAAAAGACAATTGCCAGATCTTAGACACACTGCAAGTGAAAAGCAGTTGATTTATTTTGTGCAGAATATGGCACTGTGGAACAGATCTTAGCTGTTGAAAATTGAATTATAGTTTGACAGGAGAGAAGGAGGAAGCAAACTCAAGCCTAGTTTGTACAAAAGAAACTAATTTCAGAGTCACACGGCATCCTAGGAACAACTGCAATGCCAAATACTGGCTTGTGGTTTTATTAAATGGTCTCTTAACAAAAGCAAGAAAAATATACAGAATATAAGATATATATTGCTTTTAAATGGCTAAATTGCAAAATAAAGCATACATAGGTTTTAACCCTGATTTCACGGTCCATGACAAGTTTCCTAGTGCAGGTCTAAACCCCTGTACAGCACATACAGCCTTGCAGCAGCTTGCTTCCACAGATACTTTTCAAGGCTTCTCTATGAATGTAGCAATAGTTTGCAACCTGATATGTGCAAAGCCATAGCAATCTGCAGGTTTGTGGTAGGTGTAAGTGCTCACAGGCAAAGAATACAGTAAAATAAGAAATAAAACAAAACAAAAATAACTTGTGGGCACTTCCTTTGTATACTATTTTTTGTCCATGTAAGTTGATTGATTTCCCCGTTTTGAATTTTCATTGTAACATTGTATATCTGAAAAAGTTATCTAAGACATTTTCTGGACCTTTTACTAGTACCATCAAAATGAGATGCTCCACAACATCATCTGTTTGCTTGGAAATGTTTAAATGAGTCTCACCTTTGATCACAAAAATAGTTTTTTTTCGTATTGATTATATTGAAGTATATTAGTTTAAAAAATAACAAAAAACAAGTATAAACTTACTTAATCACGTAAACAAGAAAATAGCTGAATGCCAGCCTTATTACATCAGAAAATTCCATTGATATATGGTGTTAGAGATAAACAAAACAACATTTTAATGCACTATTACTTTGAATTACTCTGATAAGATCATGCATATTCCAAACGTCAGGCAGGGAGGGATGTGTGTGTTTCAGTGGGCACATAACCAAGCACACTCATTGGAAAGGCACTGGTGCACTGCTTTGTGTATTTTCAGACTTTCCTACTCCATGCATGGTGAAGTGCTGGGAAGACAAGGGTATCTCTGCTACCTGATGGGGCCTGATGTGCTTTTACCATAGTCTGTGTGGTCCAGCTGGTGAATAATTTGAGTCCCCATCATACTGAAACAAGCTCAAGCTCATGGTCCATCTCGCCACTTACTTCTCAATATATCCCATCTCACAATGCTCACAATGATTCAATATGAACTAGAAAGCATTCATGGATAAGGACTTTAGTTTTGACACATTTATTACATAAACCTCGGCCAGGCCTGAGACTCCAAGCCTTGCTGTGTACTATGAAAAAAAGCTGTACATAATACAAGATTTTAAAAGTGCTCATTTGAGGAATAAATTATAGTAGGGGTTTATGAAACTTAATGGATTAATCCAATCTGCAGGTGATGTCTTAGGGAAGGCAAAGTATCTCTAGCTGAATGACTCCCACATGTAAGTAGAGTGATAATGGTTAGTATGTAGAGATGATTAAAAATAGCAGGTTCAAAAGCAGTGAATCCCAGAGCTGATGCTTCATTTCAACATAATCTAAATGATCATTCTGACAAAAATGGTCATGTGATGTAATTTTCTATTACTATGCTAGTCAGTGTTCAATTAAGATTCAATTGTGGCCTCTGTAGAGTAGGTAGGGCAAAGGAAAAGAACATAATCCTTCCTCTTTCAAGACTTTTAAGTCTTAATTAACCTCAATCATAAAAAGAAAAAAAAAAAGGTCTTGTATTGCTAAAAGTCTGTCACCCTTTGCTTACCTGAAAACACAAATGCTCTCCCATCCCTATTTAAATATTCCCATGTGTGAAATCTTTTGATTCTCAGATCTTCTGTAAAGCTTTAATGAACTTGCAGTGCAAGAGCTCGTCACAGTTGAAGAAACATTAAAAAAGTGTGAGTATTAAATAAAAAAAAAATAAATCAAAGAAAGCAGTGTTAGAATTGCTGAAATATTATATTGCTGATGTTCAACATTATGAACCTAAGTAGTAAAAATCTAAACCAAGCACAGACAAATACAAACTAAAATAAGCACAGAATAATCAAAAAGGAACCAGCTGCTGACTGCGCTTTTCTGCTCTGCACAGGCACTACTGTGCCTGTCATTTTGAATTATAACTACTTGATCAACCCAATGTGCCCACTTGCAATGCACTGATCGAACTGTGCATTTGCACAGCAAGGGAAATCAAGACTGATTCAACTTCTTTGTGATTTGGTGTTGCATCTACACTTGTGCTCATGATATTTCTGAATCTGCTTTAGCCATCAAATGAAAAAAACAAACAAACAAGCATATCTTTGTGTTAATGAAAACTCCTAAACACTGCAGTAATAAAAAAGTAGACTTCCTGTTTGCATCATCTGGTGCAGTTGTTGGAAACTCCCTAAATTAATTGTGTGAATGTTTTATGACTGCCCCTAGGGAGCAGGGTCCTGTTATTCTCTCTTTTCTCTTTTTCATGTGCACCCAGCTGGCCTGTGCAAGCAAAATGCATTAGCAGTAAGTGTTTAATAAGTCAAACTCCTGTGCTTAACCTTTGGATGAGTACAGTAAATTTGACTCCCCTTGACTTCCACCCAACTCTCTTCTGCTCTGTTCCACAACATGCCTGGATCTATGCAGTTAAATAGCACAAGCTGCGCTCATAATTAAAGTGAAAAGCATGTTGTTCATCTCTTCAGCATGTCACAGAGATTACAATATTCTGAGATTTTACTTCATGGCAAAAAAAAGGACAGAATATTCAGATAAGAGAAAGGAACGTGACTTGAATTTGACTTAACACACACTTCAAATAGTATGTGCTAAATGCTTTGAAGGAAAGCTTCACAACACTGAAAGTTTAATTTTGTAATGTCAGGATATTTAATGAGATATTACCTGAATTGATATTCACATGTAAAAGTCAGGGCAAAGACAGTACACTATTCAAAAGCACTATCTATCTGAAACAATTATGGATATTACAGAGCTGCTGTATATCAGTGATTAAATCTGAACAGCTAATTAGCTGGGGTTTCATGTGTTTGTATGTATGGGTGTGTACACATGCATATATATATATTTGCATACATGTGTGTAAGTAAATATGTATAGGTCAGAGGGTGGGTTTTAAAGAATCACTGAAAGCATTAATTACTTCAATGCTTCTTATAGCATTTTCACACATCTTTAAACTACATTTTATAAATCACAAGCACTTGTGTGAGGTGCATCCATGATACTGCAGCTTCCACAGTCCTGCCTTCAGCTCACTTTCAGCTCTATTGAGAGCAACTTTGCAACAAATAGGAAAGATGCAGAGAGGCAGAGCTTTTGCTATTGTGGTATGAAGTAGCATCAACTTAAAAGGCCCAAAATTAATTCACAAAAGTAATGATAATGAAATACAGATATTTTGGAATGACACTGAGTTGCCATACGAAAAAAAAAGAATATATTTCTGTACCACTTTACTGCCTTAAAATTAAAAACTGAAAATTATTTTCAAGATGTTCTGTTTTTCACAGACTTATTAGTTTAGCTACATATTTGTGTAGGACAATGACAATTTTTATTATTGTTCTGTATTGAACACTCTCAGGAAGGAAGATTATATGCCCAAATAATTATGCATTAAATCTTGAGAAAAGCTTTTTGAAAACTCCTAGGCATTCATATTATGATTAAGTTGTCCGTTTACTGTCCGAACATGAATTTACCACAACAATCAAAACCAAGCTGTTCACTGGAAAGATCAAACAAGAAATTGTGATTTTTCTTGAATGAAACAGAATGAACATCCCTGCCTAATACCATAAAATACCATTTCCCTGTCAAGACAGGTTTTTCATGGTTTAAATATACCACACAGGGAGGTGAATTATGTGAAAATATCCACTTTTGTTTCCAATTTATTAAAATTTTAATTCAATGAATTCTATTATATTAAACTATATCAAATTACTCTAGATCACGATTCTTTGCTGAAGGGATTAAGACATGAAATGGGAAGAAAGGGAGAGAGAAATAAAAAACAAAGAAGAAGGTAAAAAAAAGGAAAGGAAGATAACAAACATCTCACAGTTATCATCACTCTCTTCAGCTATCTCTTACCTTTTCTTTGGAAGCTAGAAAAACCAAACCAAACCAAACCAACAAATAAAAGATATGCAAGAACAGATATCCTGCAGTTGCTGTGTCTAAAATAATTCCCTTCCCTCATGTATAATGTATTCCAAGCAAAGGGACAAGGAAATATGCCTATAATAGCTATTTCAGAGTTAAAAAAAAAAAAAACAAAGATGTAGTTTGAGGTTGTATGACCTATGGACAGTTTCATGCAAAACTGCAAAATTGCAAAATTTTTTAGGACATCCAACTAAAAGCAAAAATGTGTCCCCACTTTCTTTAACATGTTACAGCAATAATTTGTTTAGAGATGCATTTTTTTGGTAAGTTATTAATTCTAGTTTAGAAAAAAAATTCTCGCTCCTCCTCGCCCCCTGCAAAAAAAAGAAACACCCTAACATTATGGACAGCACAGAGAAATAATCAAATTTCAAGAGTTCAGTGTAGGTTCAAGTAAAGCATTTGTAACTGCTACTGTAGGTAGTCTCCCTTAGTCACTTAAAAATTAAACAAATAAAAATGCCAGAAATATGCCAGAAACCCAAGAGTGTACTGACAAGAAGTAGTCAAATGAAATTTCAAACATGTTTCTGTGAACCTCTAAATGCTCAGGCTGGCCTACTGAAAGAACCAATATCATGCATTGCACAGGATAGCAATTCAGCCCATGGTGTGAGGTTTGCTCATGAATATGCATGATATTTAGTAAGAAAAAGCTGCCCAAAGAATCACAGGTGAAATCCTAGTACTATCAAAATTTACAGGTATTTCAGTGACTACTGAAACATTCCTACCACTAGAACCATAAATGCTACTTGTTCAGTCCCAACCCAAAGGAACCTGCACTGTGAGGAACTGTTATCTAAGAACAAAAATATAACTTTTTTTTTATTTTCCCCATTTTTTTCCCTTCCTGTTGGTATATATTTGTCTATGTGGGCTTACTAGAAGCAAACAAGATAGAACTCTTTCTCACTGATAAAATGAAATTCTGTTTTACTCCTTTTAGACTTGAATGGTATTTCAGTGGTCAGACAGGTAAGCAAAGTCTGGTGGCTCTCCGCCTATTTTACAGGTGAACAAATCTTATTCTGCTTGTAGATTATCATTTTCAACATTGCTTATAAGAAAGAAAAGTGAATTCTGGAAAAGAAAAAAAAAAGATATTGTGAAAATAAATTCCAGAGGAGTATCTGATTTATATTCTCTAAGAATTTGTCCACCTTTATTTGTTTTTCATTAATACTCTATGGAATTAATTGGAAGGAATCTTCAGCAAATACCAAAACAGAGTAAGCATTACAGAATATTCACTTGAAAAAATTACCAATTACAAATATTTAGAGTGAAAAGTTGATTCTATCGAAGCATGAAACCAATGATCCATATAATCCTTATAATCATCTTAAAACAATCTTTATAAGGTTAAAATTTAAAAAAGCACATCAATGATTAGTTTTTAAACAGCTTATCAGACTATTCTACCCTCAAATGTAAAAAAAAAAGGAAGCATTAAAACCTAAACAACAAGCATTTGAGGAGGAGCAGTGTAGCTCACAAGCAGCAGAGGACACTCCATTCAGTAAACCAGCTCCCTGCTCCCAGAAGGTCAGCCAGATCCAACCACAAGTTTTACCAGCTGCTCACTATAGCCTGAAAGAGAAGCACAATATTCTCAATCTAGACCCAAACGACAGCTGTCTTTAGGGCTATGGCCACACAGACCCAGCTGGACACACAGGCACAGGCAGTCCGAATCTCTGTGCTTTAGGAACTGAACGATCTGCACTCAAGTGGCTGTGGCTGTTGACAGGACAGGCAAGCACCCAGCTTCAGTGGCTCTCACTTACAGACAGCCTTATCTGAAGCCAAAAGTCAGCTTATGCATTTTACAGACTTGCGCTTTAGTTGCTTTGGGACTTTACACATGTATTTGAACTATTACACCATTTAGCAGTTAAAATTAAAAGTATACTTCACTCCTTCCCACTCCTTATCCTTTATCTTCCATAGGTTGTGCTCAATGCTGCTAACAAACAACACAGTGTATTGGCTAGAAAAGGGAATTAGATGCATAAGAGAAAAAAAAGATGAGGAGAACCTTAGCAATTACAAAGTACTCAATCAACCAGATTTCTGGAAGGCTAATTATTATGATAGATGATACTGATATCATGAAACATGATTGTTCTTATTTTTTATTCCCCTCTACCCACCTTGAGTTTGCCAACACCTTCATTCCTACACTTAGTTTCAGGTCACTTCATTAGGGAGAGCTATTTATTACCATCTTAACATATTCAGCAAGGTATTTCTTACTCCCACACAGGATTTCACTTACTCCGAACATATGGTATTGTGTATTGCATTTGATATTATTGCTCAGAACCACTACACCCTATTGCTCTGCAATTCCAAATTTATTATTTGCCCTCCAGATAAGCTCCTAGTGAGATATTAAGCTACAACAGACGAGAATAAGGTGGTATTATCTGTTAAACAGACATTCTGAGCTGGGCTGCCATTCTCTGGAGTTATAAAACACAGTCTACTTTATGTCAGCAACTTTTAGTGTCACGGAAACAGGGACCACAATCAATCATGGATACTGAACTGCGTATAGAAAACCCCAAGGCTTCAAGGTATAATGGCATTTGATACAAATCTGCTTGTTAAAAGTTGTTGTTCTTTATTCATTACTCTGCAGGTTCACTGTTATCTAGCAAGACCAAACAACTTAATCTCTAAGGCAAAAATATTTATCATATATTTCAATTATATTTTAAAATATTTGCTTTAACTGCGAAAGCTAGAACTTGTATAGATAATTATTACCATAAGGAAGAATTCATTGAAATGATCAAGTATAAAAAAAGCAAGTTCTTCCATATACTGATCAGGCTCAAGAAGCTAAAACCCAGGTATTTTGAGTATATGGATGACTTCACTTGTTAGGAAGTAGTCTTCAGGTAGGAAATTTTTAATTTAAACTGGTATCCAGCAAGAGATAGGCCTGAAAATGAAATTGTGAACATCACCATCAATTTAATTGAATAAGAAAGAAAGCTATTTTCACCCAAATAGAGTAACTCATGCTGTTGCAGTTTGGCACAAGACCAAGATTACTGCTCCTCTACTTTCCTCCTCAGATAATAGTTTGTTTTATATACATTATATATCTGCATGTATATGCTATACGCATATATTACATATAATATTATGAAGAATCAACCCTTACTGAGTATGTCCCAAAGAGCAGAAAACTCCCCTATGACATTTGCCAACTTTCATGAATCGATTTTCATGAACCACAATCTGGAAGACTCTCTAATAAAACACATGAAAGAAACAAACATAAACCTCAGCATAGTCTTCAACTCTGAAACCAATATGCCAGCAAACTTAAGAAAAAACAAATGCAGATGACTCCCATTACACTCTCCCAGAGAGGCAGCAGAAGCAGGAACAGAATCACGGTGCTGCCCCCATGAGAAGGACTGGTTTTTGCCCTGATCTCAGAAGTCCTTTCTCAGCTGCTGCTGCCATTCTGCTCCCCATAGCTGCCTTCAGACTTCACATTTTACCCCCCCAGCAATATTTTATCTTGCTGAACCGTATTGGCTGTAGGCTTTCCACAGATAGCCTTTGTGAAAACATTCTTCCAGCCTGGCACATAACACACTATTTTTGTTTGTTTTGTTATTTATTTTTACAATTATTTGTATATATTTGTAAGATTTCCTTAAAGGATATCCTCCTTAAAGAAATATAAATACTGAAAGATGCCTCACCATACCATATACACCTGACTTTTAACTTCCATTTTGTGCATTACTAATGTATTAATTCAATAAGCTCAGTATTACTATATCAGCAAATAAAAAACAAACCAAATAAACATGCATGATTTTGAAATTATATCAAAATATGGAATATATATCTCAATCCAAAACAGAGCTAATAACTTTACATTATAGAAATATCTTCCTAAAATATTTGACCTTAATTTGAAAGAAAGAATCCTGTCAGTTTCGGTTTGTGCATCAAGATTTTACTATGAATACTAGTCTGAATTTTTTTTTTAAACATGTACCAAAGATTTACTGCAAAGGCCTTTTGAGGACCAGGAGAGGGAAAATAAAACTATGTCTGTGGATGAATAACAGAGTATTGCTTCTGATAACACTTGACACTTGCAGAACACTGCTCTATGCAAACATTAATTCCCATAATTGTCCTGTGAGTTTGGTAAATATTATTTAACAGAGCTAAGATGCAATATCAAGATCCCCTTCCTTATTCTCATTTATGCTTGTTTACATATTTTCTTGTCAATATCTAGCAGTGTTTTGCAAGCCCTTAAAAATAAATCTATTTCACTGGCAGATAATTAACCAATGGAATATGTCTTCAATTTAATTTGAGAACTGTTTATGAAAACTATATACTTTGCAGATATCACATCAGTAAGTACTTAATGATATGTTCTAAAACATAAAGTTTCTTGGATAGGAGTGAACAGTCAGCACAGTTGTAGTGCAGCACTGAAAACATCACCATTTCCCCCCCCACAATATATGCACTTTATTCCTCTGCTTTCTCTTTCCTACTCCCTCCATCCCTCCCTTCTCGCTCCCTGCTTGCTTTGTTAGCTGTGACTGAAAGCTGAAATAGCTTTATGTTGTCAAGCCAAGGACATCTCACAGCTGAAGTGGGCGGGGGGAAAACAAAACACCCACACATACACACACACAGAACAATATCCCTCACACACACTATATATTTTGAATCAGATGCTGCTTCAAGATTATTGCATGGAAATCAACGTACATACACGCATTTGCACAATTATCTTTTGAATCCATTTCTACATTTGAAAGATGCGTTGATCTGCAGCATTTACCACAATTGGAGCAAGCTGAAAATCTGTGGTGGGAAGTAATTGATATAGCTGGCACAGGGATAAAATGAATAACACTTGAATTTTTCAGGGATTCGAAGGTCAAAGTTAGCAACTGTGATCATACTGACAAGCTAGACTAAAAGAAGATAAATGGACAAAACGAGATTATACACAGCTACGTGGAAAAACCTTCCCCTTTTCACCTGCCAGTGCTCATTAAACATGTGCTAGAAAAAAAAATATTTCTTGCCCAGTCTCTGGCTTTCCAAAGCTATCAGGTAGGATAGCTGAAAAGGTTGTTCTGATATCCATTAATTCTGGAAAGGATTCTAGTGTGATTTCTCTCTACACTCCCTTACAACTGATGAGGAATTTGGCAGACTACAGGGCATTCAATCAAAATTGAACAACGAAAGAATGTTTCTCCTGTTCCACTCCATTACATGTTTGTGGAAGAGGCATAACAATACAAGCTTTTCTTTCTTTTTTTTTTTTTTTAAGTTAAAAACTTACAGAAAGGGCAAACTATCTGTTTGTATAATTCTTACATAATTATCACAGTAACTTAAAAAAAATCCCACAATGCCAACAACTACTACACATGTTAAGGTGGAGGGGAACATGATACTACTGTATGTGTATGTCTACAAATAATATGGTAAATTCACAAAGATGGTATGAAAAGAGCCCTATGGAAACACTGCGTGTCAAAGTTTGCTAAATCTCAAAATTAAGTGTCTTTGGCAAGAGTGAAAACTGTAACAATGCATGTCAAGTTTCCCTCTATTTGAGCACAGATGTGCACTAATGTATCAGAATATGATCAGAGGCCAGTCCTGGGTCAATCATACACTAGTTATAACAGCTCCTGTCATAAAAACATCACCACTACTTTACAGCCACCATGCTTCTACAACAGTATGTAGAATTAGTGCTGACTTAGATCAAGAGATATCATGAGTTTTACATCCATGAGTCTAGACTACTCAGTGAGACTGAGATACATGTTCATAAATCTGTAGCAGTGCACAATACTCTGAAGGGAAGGAATTAGAAAAGTGTTTGACAATGTAATTACAGCTTGTCCATTTAATGCAAGATAAAATTATTCCTATCTTTTATCTAAAGGAAAAATTTACTTAATGATTGAGTTCAAAGAGAAAGTCATTTACAGTAAGTTCAAAATGGAAGTGAAATCATATATCAAACTTCCCTGTACTGTGGGAGGGCCTGTGCAGAAATCTCAGGGAGAGATGCCAACAGTAAAAATAAATAACTATTATGAGCCCCAAAGCTTTGCCATTAGCATAGAAGACCTTCTGAGGAACAAATCACGCACAAGTCTTCCTGTTAGGTTGAAGTCTTTCATGCTGAGAAACCAGCTCATTAAAATTATTATTTTTTTTTATAAATAACTATGTGGGTTCAGATTACCAGTTTTAGAAAAACACTAACACGAACCATTCTGTCATTGAGGTCTGGAGTTACTTTGCTTATTTTATTTAAAACAGCACCAGAAAATAATAGAATTAACATACAAAATCAGAGTACAGAAAATAAGTCAACAGGTAGTCTTGTGGTAGATGCACTTCAGCCTTGTCCCCACTGTGTCTGCAGAGGAGGTTGCTGTCAACCACGTGTGCGCATGGCATAAAACAGGTACATTTCTGCCCTATATCAGTAGAGGGGAAGTTGTTACCGTACTTGTAACAACACTCGCATAAAATAGTTTGGAACATCTTGACCAAATCCCAATTTGACTAGAGTGTTACACTAACCCAGGGCTTTCCAAGTTGGAGCTAGGTTCCCCTTGGAAGCAGCGGGTCTGCAGTGGAGAACTCTCCCCTCGGGTCAGGATGCTGCCTGAGGAGACCAAGAGGTTAAGAGCCCTCTCCCATCTCCTGGGGTTATTGTGCATACGTACATTGGAGCTAGCTAAGAACCTCACACTGTAAGAGAGAATTTCCGGTACTGATATGCGAAACCTGCTTTGTAAAACTTGCATACTACTCGTGAACTCGACTAAATTATCTTGAATGCGGCTGGACTTACAGTCAAGAGACTGTTTGCAAATCTGCTGCTGCCAGAGTTGGGCCTGTACTTACCACAGTATTTGGTATCCCTACTAAGTGAGCCTGGCCACCTCCTGTCCCTCGAACCTCTGAAGATCAACTGGATCACAAGGGGAATCATCTCTTACCAAATTTGCCCTCCTTCAAATGGCAACAAGTCTAAAGAAAGAACTTGTGGGAAAAGTCTGAAATTCAGGATCTAATTAGTAGCAGAAATCAAGTCCTTTGTGCTCTAGAATTGGATGTGGCTAAGTGCAATAGAATGATCAGTTTATTAAACATAAGGCTGAGTATTCAATAGATTTTTTTCTTATTTTCAAATAGGTTGACAACCTTATGTCCCAAAAGGATGTTAATATATACTTCATTGACAACACCAACCACAGAACACTGTCCCATTGATCTAAATATATAAATATCTTTCTTGAAAGAAAATGCTCGTGTGAAAAATACTGGGAAGTTAGGAAGGGGGTTCAACATTTGCAGTGGGGAGCACAGCTCCCATGTTACTGCAAAGGGAAAGAGCACCTCCCAGATCATTTAAAGAGTGTACTAGTGAGAGGGCATAACCCAACGTAACTAAATTAGTGTTTGCCAACAGTGTTTCAGAGCATGAGTTACTAAATTCTTCATATTCATTTAGTCTAAAGATTCCTTGCAGCAGCACTTAACATACAGGCTTTTTTATTATAATGGCAATTGCTGTGCTAAATTTGATTGCTGCTCCTTCTAATATAATTTTTTAGCTGCAACAATGACCGAAATCAGACATTTCAAAAGAAAATGAGCATAAGCCTACTGACTACAATTAGAAATTATCAGCCTATAGAGAAAGCTGATTTCTCTGCTTCGCCAGTTTGAGGTGGCTTTATTCCCAGACACACAGCATATGCAAGAAGATAAGGCAGAAAAGCAGACAAACTCGTATTCAATTTCAGTAAATCTACTCCCCAATTGTATGCAGAGGAAGCCTGAGGATTCAGTTCACCTTAAGCCAACATATGTGCAAACTGCCTTCCCTTTCCCTCAAATGCTCCCTGTGTACTTGCCAGCAAGGGTATTTAGGCACCCAAACCGAAGGCAAATTTGAGGACTAAGCTGGCTGAAAGGTTTCTTTTTTTATTTTATCAGCTTAGTTTGTGACCACATCAATTCCCTATCTAGCTTGCCCAGCAGCTGCATGAGCTCCTTTCAGGAGCAACCTGCAATTATGTCAGTTTAAAGCAACTGGTGCACCTTTGAATCCTCATCTCTCTTTTATAACCAAAGAAAAGTAATACCAATTAAGAAACTGAACTCTTTCTATTAACTGTTATATACAGATATATAAAAATGCTAAGCTCTTAAAACAAATTCTTCTTGCTCTCTAAACGTCTCTCTTTTTTAAGGCTGTGCTTTTTTTAAAAAAACTAAATACTGCAACAATCACTGCTTTATTTAATAAGCTGTAATGCACTTTTTCAGAAAAAGTACTTTTCCAGCTTATCTGGATGACATCTTTTCTTTGAATTATAAGAAAACATGAACAGGAGCAGTAAGTTGTTCAGATGGAGGTCTTTAAAATGGTTCTTTGAACTACGAAATCTTAATTATGACATCCAGATGACTCTTTGAAGGCCAGTTTCTTCCCCTCCACTTTTATTCCCTAGATTGGTGTTCTGAATAGTTTTGTCTCTAAAAGAATAATTATCTGATTTTCTAATTTTACTCTGACAAAAAACAGCCACATGACCATTCTTTGTGCTTTTTCCAACAGATTTTTAGGTGATCTTATCAATGTTTCTGTTCTTCATATTTAAAAATCATTCTCCTAGTGTTTTTTTTTTTTTTTCCTTCCTTTACTCTTTGCATAAATCCCCAACACATTTCTGGTAAGACTAATCTTTTTGTAGCCAGCTCACTGCAGAGGACACTGTGGCACTCAGTTTGCCTGTTGTCCCAGACCATATAAACAGTGGGCTGACATTACTCTTAACTTGGTAAGAAATAAGAGAGGTAAATATGGTATCATACCTACACTTACTCTGTTTAATCAACCACACCCCCAAAATCACTTGACCTCAATCCCAGCCACAGGATCCCTTGCCCAGAAATCACTTAAGACCTTCTAAGACCAAAGGCCATGCCTCCACGCCTGCGAGGCACAGCAATACTGCTTGCCCTGCCTACACATATCCCCCAGATGTGCACTGGGCTCAGAGCCGTTATCCTGCTCTGTGACCATCAACGCAAGCCAGGCACAACCCCTGTGCATATGTTGTCCTTGCATGCAGGACAGTTTTGCTGGATGGGAATATTAGAGACTTAGAAGATGATCACAGCAGCTTCCAACTAAGGACTTCTCCCTTCTAAGGACTTCTCCCTTCTAATGACTAGCTTGTCCTTGTGCTGCTGCTCATGTCCTTTTCAATGCAATCAGGGGACCTACCATTGTTTACATCCTCCAAGCTCCTCCAAACTCTTCAGATTCCTAGCATGGGGCTATCTTGAGTTACATCATTAACAATTTTCTACTAGGTATAACCTTTCTTCCGCTCCAGAGTAATCTAGAGAGCACAACCTAAGAGATAAGCCAATAAACACATATCAAACATGGTGTTTAAACTTGATAGGAAACATTTCTAAAAGAAAAGAAAAAATGATTATATATGCAAATGAATTTTTTTTTTATCCAGAGCACCTGTAAAATAACAGTAAAACCACCCTTGGCATATACTTTGATTTCAGAAGCTAACCTATCAAGTCTGCCTTTAATTTAAAATTTGATTGTTATATTCTGAAATAAATCTCATTTATCAATAATCTCCAAAATTCAGGAAAGGCAGCATTTCCCTTAGGCAAACCAATATATCTTAAACCAAGCTTAAGGAATAGAGCAAGAAACAGAGGCTAAAATTTACAAATACATAACATCTCATGTTTACAACTGTAATGTTACTTTTTTATGCTTGCCAGGACTAAAATAATACTCGCAAGCCCAAATACACAAGCAAAAACTAGATGGAATACAAATAATTTTAAAAAGAATCATAAACTTGATCACTGGCATCACCACAACCCAGTGTCATTGGTCTGGCCTCTAAGCCAGGAACTTCAAAGCCCACTCAAAAGAGAGAAGTTTCAAGTTTTAATGCAGGCTTTTATATTTATAAAATTTGTGTGCCATCCATATGTCAAAATAGTTCTGTTGAAAAAATAAAACTGACATCTTCCTAAATGGTTAATACATTCAGAATATGATAAATTTCCCTCCTGAGGGTACCACAGCCAAGAGAAACAAGCCTGAACAGGCCAGAGTCATTCATCATGAAACTAAAATAAGCCTGAACTAAGCCAGGAACATACAGTTTTAATCTTTATGCCGTAATAAAACAGTGGTAGATTAGAAAACTGCTAGCATAAGTAGTGAGTATTCTTTCAGGAAAACCAGTCAAGGCTGGATCATCTGAAGTCATTACCATCATTAACAAACATGTGCTTTCTCAAACATTCACTCCTGCATGGATTATATTGATGCACCTAAAACAGTTCTAGTGATTTCTCTCCAGAGATATAAATTCACACGTGTGTTTAAAAAAAAAAAAAAAAAAAAAAAGTTGTTTGTATTTGGTTTGTGTTTGCAGGAGAATCAATGAAAATAAAAAAAACTGTGATATGCATGGTAGGCTGTGATGTTTCTTTACTTTCATATCATCAATACTTTCATATTGATTTTTAGCAGCCTTTGTAACAAATATGGTAACCTGCTTTCAAACTGCAGTTCTTTCCATCATTGAAGCAACAGCAGCAATGAAATAATACTTCTGATTGACAAGAAAAATGAGACATTTCAATTAAAAAAATCCGATTTATTTTCTCCGAGTGCATAAATAGCAATAAGAGTTCTGAATCATTTATAGCAAAAACAGTTACCAAGTCACTGTAGATAAAGTCAGCATGGCATTAAATCCCTAACAGATGTATCAAGATTTTGACATGCTTTGAATAACACCAACAAAAATGCAACAATATGCCTTTTTTAAATGCAGTAATGGTAGAAATCCTGTCAATAACAGCTAGTTTAATACAGAACCATAGAGAGTATAGGCACAAGAGACAGTCTGAAGTAACTCTAAAAAGGTAAAATATATCTATAATGAAGATACAACTACTGTCCTCATTGTTGGATTAATATTGCTATAGTACCTAACAACGAGGACAGTTCTAATTTTGTCTGCAACTACAGTCACTTTGAAACCAGACACACTGTCAACAACATTACTTTCTGTTATTCTTTTTGACTTCTGAGTTTTACCTGGTCCCTGCGCTTTTTTATCTTTCTGTTTCTCTCCCCATGCTCAGCCATTAAAAGCAGCAACACCAGACCATTATCCATGTTTCAGTTTCCTGTTTCTGAAAACTGGTTTCAAGCTAGTTCTACTGCTATAACTAACATATACAGAGCACGTAGTTTTGTGTCAAGTTGTTTATTTTCCTAAAACAAACAATTTTGTAATTTGTTGGAATTATCATGGTAACCTTAAAACCAAACTGAGACTCATTAGTGGATCTAATGTATTTGAATAGAGATCCCCAACCCTTATGATTTAATAAGTGAAAGGAGTCCCTTACGAACAATACATTATACATGTACTTGCAATACACAGTTGAGATTTGCTTTTTAAAAAGCAACTGGAGTGTTATTTTCCTGTGTGCTACAGTATGGCTGGCCATACCGTATGCTTTTTAATTTAATTTGTATGCTTTGGTGTTTTTCAGCTTAATGACTGATTTGAGAACACAGATTAGATTAGTGCAAAATTTGTTAAGAAAATTCAAAGCAATCTAGGTACAATTGCTAATACTCTTACAACCATATATACCCATATATATATATTTTAAATGGAATCTTTTTTGCCCTCACTAAAAACAACCAAAACTTAGCAGAAACTGGGACGCAAAATACAGAATGCTATCCGTAAAATTGATATAAACTGCTGTCAAGGCACAGATTTCTTGTTTCTCAGATGAATGGCTTGAAACCACATCCCTCACCTCAATGGAGGGTATAGTACAAACACAACACTTAGAGAAATATTAAATATTAAAGTATAAATATTAAAGTATAAAATTACTAGACACAGTAATTTCACATAAATTAAGTGGAACTCAGAGACTCAATTGCCATTAGATTAGCTGTTCTTCTCAATCCTCAGAGGTGATGATTTTCAAGGAAACTTGGAAGCTGACATCCAGTGAATCTTTGTCCTTGAGCACCAAGGGATTCACAACAGTTTTTACAGCTCACCATTTAAGTAAAAAAGATTCCAGAAAACTTCATGCAGTTAGCTCAGATAAAGGTAGATCATTGCTTGACAACCAACCACCTGTTGGTAAAGTACCTTTTTTCTCACAAGGCGAGATCATAATTTTATTAAAATGTGAAACACTTGAGGTTATTTCCTTAGGCAATTTTATATAGTCATTTTTCACACTGCAAGTGTTATGGATGTTTTTACTACTTCTCTCTTCAGTAGTAGGGAGAGAAAAGTGAATCAAAACAAGCTTTGCAAGCTTTGAAAAACCTTTGCTGGAGGAGGGAGGAATTCTATAATTATTTGTTTAGTAACATCTTTTATCATATCATCATCTTTTTTTCTTGTTTGGAAACTTAGAGGAAAACAGCTCCCTGCTGCTGTGTCCTACCTGCATAAATTGGCAGTTGAACTACATTTACTATGTGATTAAATGGATTTTTCTTGTCTGTTAAACTAGATTTTAACTTCATTTTCTTAAACAAAAAGAAAATGCATTTTTTAAATCTGCTTCCTTTCCCACCTCCACATTTCCATTTTTTCTTTCTTTTTTTTGTCTATTTATCCCTATCATAATCTGTTATTTTAGCCATATGTTTGCTGAACCACATATGAGAGAATAAAGGTTTAAGAAAGAGTTTAGTAGTTAATCTGAAAGTCTTCAACCTCCCAAACATCCTCCTATTTTCTCCAGCAGTATACCCACCTCCTGATAGTTGTTCTTCAAGCAACATTGCCTAGAGTGGGCCAAACCCCACTAAATTCTCTTTATCACTGGCTTTTATTACCTAAGCTCTGAAACAGGAATATCACAGGAAACCTGGGATAAGAGCAAATAAACAAAAGGATAATGTTAACTAAGAAATCTGCAGATATACTCTCACAGGCCTAAGGTAGGTGTTTCAAATTCTTCACCTTTTCTGTCAGAAAATTAATTTCCAGATTCTTCTAACACAAAATGTACGTTAAAGCCCTCTTCTAACATTTCTTTCCATACTGGTATAAAAATTTGTTTTCAAAAGTTACCAGACCTCAGATTAGCACACACATGCTGTACATCTTCCCTGTAGTTCACAGATTGGTTGAGGTTAGATCTAGATCTAGTCCAACCCCCCTGCTCCAGCAGGGACACCCAGAGCACGGGGCACAGGGTGGCATCCAGGCGGGTTTGGAAG
>JAUBNY010000635.1:3815543-3842664 GCA_032275445.1 Crypturellus soui | reverse complement strand
CTTTTATTTCCTTACCCAAAGTTATTTTTGATTGATGTAAAAGCTGAGAGCTTTAGAAAAAGATTTCACTCAACTGATGAAAAAAAAAAAGGAAAAGAAAATAAGAAGAGTCACACATTTCACAAGTTCAAATAATGCTGCTTTTACTCTTTTAGGCATCAATTCAGTCTTAAAAAGGGCATAAAATGTTAGTAATTGGATGCAAATGCACACATTGGCCCTTTTTCCTGTATTTTAGCACATAATCCAACATCAGTTAATGTCACAACTCTGTATTAGCTGTCCTTTGAAATAATTTTCATTTCCTGTTAGCACCTTACTACACCAACTCAGCTCTTCATGATTCAAATACAAGTATTACCTGCAAATGGAACTAAACTTTTCAAAAATAACACTGAAAGAAACTGTAGAATAAGACTTTCCAAGAGTCTTATTCCCAGGGTGACACACTGAGAATATTTGGTTTGATGTAGATGAGGATGCAAAACCTTCAAAGCTAAAGATGTTTATTTTCTCCTTCCTATGCTAAACCTACCAAGCTCACACAAGATCGCAACATTAAGTTTAACTTTCCTATCTAAGAGGACAGAGTGAAGCTCAAAAATTAAGGCCAGGACATATAATGCCAGAAAAGCTGCTTATAAATTACGAAGGTTCTGTATTTGAAATAGCAGCTTCTGTCCCTACCTAGTTTTTTACAGCTACCATCAGAATAAATAACTCTTCTGGGTCCTAAGCTTTTTTTCCAATCGCAAGTAGTCAAGGTATTCTATATTAAAACACGTCTACAGCTCCAGAGATTTATAGAAAACTATTGTCACTGGGTGCTCAACAATTAAAAATTCAAACAAAAACAAAAGTACCTTAGATGTATTTTCATGTAAAGACAGATAAAACTTATACTATACTTTCCAAACTAGGCTTTGCTAGTAATTTTTAACATAAGTTGAGACAAGCAGGTGGGAAGAAGTTCTGATGACTTCTAATTCCAAGAATACCAGTGCAATGCAGTTGTTTTTATACTTAAGACCAGTTTCATTCCAGCTATGCTAGGGAATACCATACCTGAAGATTTTTGTTTAATATCACTTAATCAGTACTATGCTTGATCCACTTCACTTCAGGAAAGTCACATATGCTGAGAACTTTGTGCTATTTTACTTAAAGTTACAGACGTTCAGTGGTACCACAGTAGCAGCTCTATGAGCATCCTGGGAGTTACAGATTACAAAATAGCAACATTGAGAGAGTCCTTAAAGGTGAGCACTGACCCTTCAACAAGCGGCAGAATGAAAGTGGTGCAGAAAAAGCAATGTTCTTACTTGCAAAGTATGAATTTACAAGTGAGCAATGCATTCAACTTTTAGATAAGAAGACTCTAGAGGATATACATGGAAAATACATTTCAGCACTAAATAAGCACCGCAAACTTTAATTAAACTAAACCTATACCTTTGGGGTCACTGAAGCAAAACAAGGGTCTTGTCGTATTTCCATATTTCTGTCTATTATTAACAGATCAATTATCAATTACTTGATTCAGCAAATAAAAAGAGGGAAGAGGTGGGATTTTGAAGCTGAGATTAATTCACATGTCTGATGACTTGTAGCTTGAACCACATAAACAGTGTGGATGGGAGGCGAATTTTTGTTTCCACTCCCACCAAGAAGTTTAAGAAATGAGAGTTCAGACAATTCCTATCTGCTCACAGTACACAATGACAACACTGAAGATGCAGCTGATTTTACACTGATGGGTAGCCTAAAACCAGCCAGCACCCAGAACAATTTCTCTTTCCCTCCTTCCTGCCATCAACAGGCAGGCATCTGATTCTAGTGTTTTTAACTAAGTAGTTAAAGCAGAAAATGGTTAACCCTCCCAAAAATACCAACGCTTCTTTGAGCTTGATCAAGCACCTCCAATAAGTATATGTGAAAGCACAACTCCTTTCAGCAGAAGCCAGTCTATTGCTGAGCTTAACTGGCATGTGAACCTGAGCAAGTGGCAAACTGCAAGGTAGGTGGGAAAAGGGGATGGAAATGTAAGGAGGAGATGTCAGAAGCATGCACTCTTTAAGCCAACTTCTCTAAGCCAAGTACATCCCTAACTGAAACACAAGAAAGTCCTAGAAATATCCAGACACATGTATCAACCTTGGGAAGCTGCAAGTTTTATCACAATTCGGTCTTTCTTTATTCACTAGGATTTATCTTTTGAAACACTTCTTTAACTCCAAACACCCAGCAGAGATACTGAAGAAACAAGAAGCAACCTGTTTCCTCTTAGCATCTTGCCACAGGTGAACTGACGCTCCAAAGCTATTATTTAAAGTGCAAATTCTCTCTCACATATGTTTTGAAGTCTATATTTAAGGAAATTAGCAAAGAGTTATTCACAAAGATATTACAGTATCTGCTTACTTCTTGCATTTAATTCCTATATCTCTTTTATGGAGGGTGCTATCTGTGTGCATGTGAAATAAAAGAAACACTTTGATAGAAGAACTGCTGTCTCTTCCACCCCCACCATTATGTCAATGCCAGATAGCAAGTTTTTGATGAAAGTACTTTGGTTTTGATGCACTAGTTATCAGTTGAGTTTCCATAGCTACAAGCAAATACTCTAATGAGTCTTACTTCTGAAACACTTAATACTTAAATAAAAGGAAGATGGCTTCCACATGTGGTTACTCCTAAGTACAGTTATGATTTTAAACCTCTGTCTTCTTAAGCTAGAGCATCTCAAACAAGGAGACTAATA
This sequence comes from Crypturellus soui, assembly GCA_032275445.1. Lineage (NCBI taxonomy): Eukaryota > Metazoa > Chordata > Aves > Tinamiformes > Tinamidae > Crypturellus > Crypturellus soui. Next base: position 3,839,903 of record JAUBNY010000635.1, on the reverse strand, counting down.
AGAATAATGAGGCAATGAATGACTTCATTTTTTTTACTTCTTTCACCTTATTTTTATTTTCTCTTTAGTATGACTGATAGACTGTATGCAAAAATACAAAACAAACAAACAAAATCATAGAAATCATTTTCTTTTGAGAGTCAGTTTATCAGTTTCAGATCAAACATTAAATCTGCTTGTAGGACACTCTAGGAAAATTCTTCTTTCAGCTTGTAACATAATTAAAGATAGTATATTTACACTGCCTTGATATTAGCATTTATGAATGAATTATACTCCTTTACCATGCGGATTCTAACAGATAGAAAATTGTATGTGATAGCTTTTCTACTACATGACTATGGAGTTCCTACCATAACAATGTTGGCTAAAGTTCATCAGATCCAGAAAACTAGTTTTTTAATTCTGTGGAAATTCTGCAACAAAAGTTCTGTCAAGGGACAGAAATTATGAAACCCAGATGCACATACATTCAAAACTGAAGGGAAAATCCGCATCATTGCCAGTTGTGTCCCCATCAGTTTCAAGTCACCACTGATCAGGAAAATGACAGCAAACATCACTGTGAATGGCAGCACTGTGAAAATGATGAGAGATAAAGCAATCTGTTGAAGTTTTTCCCTCAAAGATCTAATTTTACTTTTTTTTTTAATGTGCAGGAAGAGAACTGTGTGTATCTGGGAGCTAGCTCACATAAAAATAAATAAGATAAGAAAGAAAGCAGCCCAAAGGAAGCACACAGGGTGAAGGACAAGTGCAGCCTTCTGCCAGGAAATTCTAAGTATAACCCAGGATAGAGGAAATGGTAGGATTTTGATGTTTGATGTTCCTCTGGAGTCCATTCTACTTTTTGCCCATGAATCTCTCTCAGTAATATGCTAATGAAGCAATGGTCATTGGTTTTGTGAAGTATCATTTAAACCTAAGGAGTTCAAAATAGAAAACACATATTATTTTCCAGCTCACGTATATGCTTACAGTGTTTATTATATTTATTAAGTGTTTTCTAAATTAGCTTGTATTTATCTGTCAACACAAAGAGACTATTTGTTTTAGATGGTCTGTGAAGTATTCTTTGGGCTTTGTAAGATAAAAAGTCATACATGGAGGTTAAAGATCAGTAGAAACTACTGCAAATAATCAGCTCTTATCTATCAGAAGAAAAAAATAGCCCTATCTAGCTCCCACATCATCAGGATGGGAAAAGAAAAAAAAGTCATTATACAATAAATAAGATACTTAGAAACAGCGAGAAGTACAGCAAACACATGAGAGCAGCTGAGTAATTCAGGCACTTAATTGGTAGTACGGGAGTTCAAAATTTTCTGCTCCCAAAACTATTTCTAAGCTTGTTTGGTCTTTAAATTAGTATAAGGAGGGTTTAAATTAGAGGCATAAACAATCCTGAGAGAAGTTGCTAAAGAAAACAAACCACCCAATGTCCTTAACACTAGGACAGAGAGTCAAAGGGAAACCTCATGAGTCTTAAATTACCAGTAATTTCTGTGCAATGCTGCAGTACAGAGCACTGAAGTTTACCTCCATTTATCCTTACACATAGTTTAGTGGTTAGAACACTAAGTTTTGAGCTTTTCAGTTCAAAAGAAAACACGAGGGCCACAATACAGTTTTAACTGTAGCACGGTGGCAGTAGATACCATTACTCTGTTCCCAGATCCTTCCACAGACATTTTTAAAAATAAAAATCCAGACCCTGATCATTTTCTTGGAACAAGCTGGTTGGGAAACTCAAGCATCACACATAAATGATATCATTCTCCAGGAATCCTAAAACAGGGGCTTAAAAATGACAGGAAATTAGATTGACAGCAAAACCTGCTTCCAGGCAATGAGCCTTCGCACAACTCCTACCTCAGCTGTTTGTTCAGTACAAGAAACTGTACAGTACAACAAACAGCACAACAATCCCTAAGCAGTAATGTCTTTGAATCACAATATCTAAACAGTGGGTTCAAATCTAGCTCATGTTGATTTTGACTGATTTAGATAAAAACTGTTTAGAAATAACTTTTACTTAATTAAAAAAAAAAAAGTTTGCCAGTGTGGGAATGGACCTCCTACTCTTAGGCGGGGGAGAAAGGGCGGCATACATAGACCCAGCATTTTGTCATGAAATTTAAAAAATTAATACTCAACACAACTGTTGCTATTTTTTCTCCTACTCCTTCTGAAGGGTTATTAAGGGTTCTCCAAAATTAAGAGCTATAGCTACTAGTCTCCAAAGACAAAAACTTTAATTTCCACTGCAAGCAAAACTGAGCACCTCTCTTCCTATGCTAACAGCCTTTTCCATCTTATTTCAAAAATATCGCTGTATATGAATTAAATAACATTAGGCGTCCTCACTTAAAATACTGCAATCTATTTATCTGATTAGCTCCCCGTGCACCATTCTTTTCCCCAAAGGAAGATAAATTCCAAGCTTTTCACCTTCCCTGGCTTCCAACACAATAAACCTGAACCTTTTTATGTTTTATGTTTTACCTTCCAAGATCATGTTTTCTGCTGCTCTTTCCTCTCTCCCCCTCACTGCCCTCCAGGTTGGGCTCTGAAAGGCCCCAGCTCATAAGACACCTGGCCATGAGCCATGACCACCCCCAGGCACTAGCTAGGCAGGGGAGGGGGCCACTTCTGCCTGTACGGCAGCTCTAAGGGTGCTTGCTCTGACTTCCCGCCCACCTCTCAATGTTGACTTATAGTAATATTGGCTTATAAAAATACTCCAACTTCCCATTTATATACTTACTCTAAGTAACTAGGAGCTACATATGTATTGCTAGATTTGAAAGCTTCTTCACTGTATACATATACATAAGTATGCAATACAGACCAGCTCTTAGTGGTGATGAAAATCCATTGATTCCACATGACAACACAAGTGTTGGTGGTACCGTTTTCATATGCAGCTCCATGATTAGTTGTGTTTCAAAATAACTATTATCGATTTAATGCCACCCACAGGGTGAAAGGAAATATCACCCCGAGTTTAGCATTCAGGAAACAGCAGGAAAACTGTTTTATTTCTCCATTTTGGTTGAGATGACAACAGTGTCTCTACAAAATCTATTAAGGTGCTGCATATTGTCTGAATACTGAGTAAATAAATGGAACATATACAATGTTGAGAAAAATATTCTGTCATTTCAGGTAAGTTTATCTGAAATAATATCTGAGGAAACTGGGTAACTCTCATCTTCTTTTACCTCCTATTAGCCCATCCATAGTCAGTTGCTTTAGGTCATTAATGGAGTTCATGACTGAATCATGCTATTTACAAAAGAATACCAGAAAGAGAGCAAAGATCTAATATCTAGAATTTTCTCTGCATGTGAATGCATATAATGATAATTCAGCTCCTTTTTTGGGGCAGTTTTATTCTTTTGTTTGAATTTTCTCTAACTAAAGTGACAGCTACCACTAAACATCATGCTATGAATCAAAAGTCCCAAACCAATTTATTTAAGACAATTTTAATGCAAAGAATGAACATATAATCTCCCTTCTGAACAAAGGCAGGAATTGTAAACTCTTCTTCATCCGAATTTCCACTCTCAGAACTCAACCCAAAAAGTATATCTGAATTTGCCCTTCAGGTTTCCTTAACTTTTCACTATTTCTTTTATCTGATAAATATAGTATCCTCTGCTCAATCTCAGGAAAAGAAAAAGAAAGATGATTGATATCAACAAAATTTATAAAAACTCTTATCCGTTTTAGGAGAAAGCAGAAAGTAATAGCTTTCAGTTTTGCTAAACTAAGATGAAAAAATAAAACATGGCATTTCATTGAGTTGTTATCTTTCCTTCAAGTTAGGATCAGAGTTTCAAATGATGCATCTGATTGATTGACACACAGATAACAGTGTGAGACAGGTGTGTTGGGGTTGAACCAAAACTCAGACATCCTGTTAGGACTCAATTGAGAAATCAAGCTAGGTTGTTTTATATGCATATCTATTTATTTACATACATAATTATACATCCATAATTCTAAATTCTATATATACATTCTAAATTTCTATACATATATAATTCTAAAATATATATAGTATAGATATTAATATATCTTTATATTCACGATATTTATAAAAAGTTATCTTCCTCAGCTTTATATTACAGAAAGCTTTATTTTTTTAGTCCTTAAATCAATGAAGATTTTCAGAATTTGTTATCCATATTAGCTTTTGGAAACTATTTTGTCAAGACTGGATGATGATACAGGAAAGCGTGGTTCTTATCTGGAGGGCAATCTATGGACGTTACATCTGGGAATAGCAAAAACACACATACCTTCCTGCTGATTTCAGAAAGTCAGGATACAGTTCGTAGCGGTGCACATGGCAGCCTCACAAAAGACTTTCAGATGTGTATGTCAAGTTTTCAGTAACTCCTGGAAAAAATTTCAATGCAGGAGACCTTATTATTATTGGTGGCTGGCTTGGTAAGCATAGTATTACGTGAGACTGAGAGGTCGTCCAAACTCTGATTTCTGAAAACTACTCAAAAAACATTCTCCTTGAGATAAACAGAAGATATCCAATCAAAAGTGATATGCTGATATATATATATATTTTTTTCCCCAGGTATTTGCACTTCAGATGAGGAATCTGGAAATTTTTTTGGCACAGTTAGGATGAGTATGTTAGTACCATTATTGTCAGTGGAAGTATCAGAGTGAGCAGGACATTGTTCCTGTGTAGTCTTGGTTTCAAGGGAAGCAAGAAAGCAAAAGGGTGTACCTTGCAGTTACAATCTTCTTTAGACGTTTGCTGTTGGCCAGTGTCTGAAAGAGGATACTGAGTAAATGGATTGTGACAATTTGTTCTCAAGTGCCTGCTGGGTTGGCTGAATAAGCATTTCTATCTAAGCACCAAAGCATTTTTTAAAAGCTGAGAATCAGCATAATTATCTTTTATCTGAACATGGAAATGGCAGAAAGCAAAACAGCAGTAATGATACGAATATCTTTGAACTAAATTAGTTTGAAATACAGTGCGTTCTGTATTTTTCCCCTTTTGCAGCACAACCTGAACCACCTGTACCCAAACTGGAGAATGATTTATACAGAATTTCTCTTCTCCGAAGTTATTCACATTATTTTCCTATATGATTTTTTAAAAGTGTTTTCTCTCTTTCTTCTTTAAGAATTATTCTGCACAGTCTTCAGTCAACAAATTGCATGTTGGAGCTATGAGACAGCTGAGAAAGGACTGGAGGAAGTGAAAATTGTCATTCAACTAGAAGAGTACTTCAGCAGCAGAAACACCATGACATGATTTGGAGTCAACTCAAGTCACTACTGCATTCCTCTTGTCAGTCAATGTCAGCTGCCTGACTTCCTGATTATATATTTAGGGGGAAATTTTGGAATGTTGTTTTAGAACTAAGAGAAACATAGCAAGAAAGTCCTGTCAATCCTACGTGGCTCATTTAATGCTCATTTTGTCTTTTTTGTGATGCCGTTTAGGCAGTTGTGATGTTAGTTTGCTGAAGAGGAATGCATTATCAAGACACTCAGGAAACTCTACAGTGTGCTCACAGAAAGGAAGCTGAAATGGAAAATGAAGTTATACTGCATGCAAATGAACAGAGTTATTAATGAATAATAATGACTGCTTCTCAGAAAACTAGGTATGGCATTAAGCAGATTAAGTTAGAAAATAAGATTCAGAGCTGTTATCCAGTAGGCAAAAGTCCTACCTAATGGCTGTGTCCATCAGCCAGCTGGCCAAACTGTTTTTTAAATGCAGAATAAATGCTTGTATTAACAATGGGAGGTGGATGGGTAGACATTTTGCTTTGAAAAAAAGTAGGCAGATGCCTGCTTTATAAGGACCAAACTTTTACCCTGTTTTTTAACCGTGCTTAACCCTGCTCTGGAAACAAACAAAAAATGTGATGAAACATATAAACATGTAGGTATGTTGTTAAAAAAAGGTAGTCTGTTATTCTTTCCCACATCAATGCCTTTGTCATTTTTTTACTGTGTTTGAAGACTGTGGGTATTTAGTACATTAGAATTTAAGTCATTTGACAGCCATCTTCAGAGGAAATAAGGTCTTTAAATAGCCTCACAGTAGGTATCTTGAAATAAACAATATTTAGGAACAGAACAGCATGGCAGTTGCTCTGGATCTTCTTGGATGCATCTACTGGAATGCCTCTCATTATCAGTGTTTGATACACTTGTTCTTTAGCGAAAGCAGATTTTCTCTAACACTAATGTATCTGTGTGTTTTCTGATTTCCGGTTAGTTTAATTAATCTCTCTTCTTTACAGTACTCTCTCCTAGAAACTCAGCTATTCTAATCATTTTTGGGGGATGGTGACATGAAAAGCTTCGTAAGTGTTAAAATACTTATACAGTATTGAGATATTGAGAATATTGGGATAGATTCTCTGCAGCTTACATGTTAGCCTGTTTTCTTCTTCATTAACTTCTTCATTAAAGAGAATCTTCTTTGCTAAATACTGAATGCTGAATGTCATTGCTGGCCATCTATTTTTTGTTTTTAAATCCTGGGAACTACAGGACACTAAGTAGACTCTTGATAATCTCTGGGAACACTGAACCAGCCTCCAGTTCTATGTCAAAGCACTGAGAAGTGAATTAAAAAAAGGCCCAAAACAAACAAACAAACAAAAAGCATTTGAGTTTTCAGAAAATTGTATCTGTTCTATATAGAATAAATTTATATAATCTACATTTTAGACTTTTTATGTTACATATTTCATTTATAACCCTGCAACCTTCTATGGCATTTTTTGCATTCATACTCACTTTACCTATTTGCAAAGTTTAGAAAAAAAAAAAAAACAGAAGAGTACTCAGTTAAGGATTAAAATAGTAATAATAATAATAGATAAAAGAAGGAAAAAGATATTCATATTCTAATGATATAATGCCTGAATAATAGAAAAATCTTGTTAATTGTGAAGAGGGAGCAAAAAGGCAATGACACCATTGATTTGAAGATACAACATAACCACATTATCAAATATTATATGATTTTATTTAAAAACATTTATCAAAAAGATCAGAATGTCCAACTCTCATGAACATATCTTATACCTATCTGGTGCCTAAGTTTCAAACCTTTAGTCATTGCTAAAACATAGCTGAAGGAAACAAAGTTGAAAGAAAACACAGGAACAAAATTCAAAAAATTAAAAGACGGTTTTTTGGAGGTCATAGAAATAATCCTGGGATTAAAAAAATAACTTATCACTTTATGTTAACACACTGTTAGAGTGTTAGGGTTAGTAAGTTCATCCTTTCCGAGGTCTCTAATACACAGGAAGTAGCACAAATTCAGATCAAAAGTAAAGAGACGAGATGATGTAGATTTCCCTCTGGTAAATCAGAAACCTCTCTTAACTGTTTATTTATTAAGAAAAAAAGAGGAGCCTGAAAAGCTGTCATCTTCTCCATTTATCCCACTCCATTTCAATACTACATGGTCCTGTCCTCCTATTTTCTGCTGTCAGATGAGAATGAAGCAGTAAACATAAACTCCATGAAACGCACAAGTCAGAGGCAATTCTCACCTGTTTTATACATATTTTTTTGCACAATGACTTCACTGCTCATTTTTGAAATGGATGAAATTTTATCAAATTAGTATTTGATATTTTCAAATAATGGGATATGTCTTTTATTTTGAAGGATGTTTCTGTGAACACATCCAATTAACCTTTAAAATATATTTTTCACTAAGTATATCAATCTGTACATAATCCTCTCAGGAAACCTAATGTACCAGATACTTTTTAGTGCTTCAGTGCACCATGAAACAATCATACAAGAATTTATTTTGAGCACTTTATAGCATTCCATTATAGAGAGACATTACACAAACCCTTAATGCTCATAAGTACAAGAAAGAATAACCAGGAATCAAGAAAATACTTTTTTTTTCTATAATCCTTTTAATTCTGTAATACCTAGAAGCCCCAGAAATTCCAGGATGGGAATTACACACAAGCGAAGTAAGTAGATGTATAACAGCATCAACCAGAAAATCCCAGACTTTCACAATTCCCTGAAAACTCCCCATTTCTGAGCATACACTCTTTATTTCTCCCACACACTTACTGCCCCCTCACTTTTTCCAGCATAGCTGAGAAAAAGTCCATTAATTTTTCTTAGACTTTTCATTCTGTTTAATTATAATTTTTTTCCCAGAATACCAAATTTTATCAGAATTTGCATGTTTTTCAGTAGGAAAAACAATATCTTCAGCACTCAGACCTAGACATCAAGAAACCAAACACCCCCAATATCTAGTTTTAATTTTGAATGGAAGGATCTGAGCAAGGAGAAGGTGGCTCTTTTACACCCTCTTTGATTAAACATGATGCTGTTTCCTTTTGTGCAGTTTGCTTTTTTTTATTTCTACAAGAACCTGTGAGCTCTTCTCAAGACTTAATATGTATTAGACAAAGCAAGACACAGTTAGCATATGTCCTGGAGTACACTCATTATCTATTTCTGCACTACAAATTAAATAGCTGATGCCTCATAATAATTAACTATCACTGGTGTCAGAATGTGCACTAGAGCAAGAATCTAAAGCAAGAAAATTCATATTCTTTCCTATTCAGATCCTAATCAAAAGAAAATTCTCATTAAAGACAAATATATGAGTCCGCATTTTTTCAGGATATGTTAACAGCAGGTTATTGGACTTCCCTACGTACAGAATACACCTACCAAAGCAGACCGAGCATATGTATCTTTTATAAGGAGTTAATAGTGCAGATATAAAAACACATAAAATGGGAGTTCTGATGAACCTCTGTTGTGACTCTAGGCAAATCAAGTCAGTCTTTGTCAGAATGAATTTTCGCCCTGGTTCACGGTCCTTGAAGGCCAGAATAAATCCAGTAACATTTTTGAGCTGCTCATTTATTACAGGGAATACAGCTATAGAAAATCTTAAAAATAAGTCAGCTCTATGCTGCAACTATGTATCAAAATGGCTGATTGTGTTACAAGAATTGCATGTGCACTATTTAGAAACTAATAATTATTTTTTGAAAACATTTCACCTGATTTTCCCTTATTTTGCCTTATTACATTTCTCTCCCTTGTATTAATGCAGGACTTGTTTAAGACATATTGTTAGCAAAATCCAACTTTGACATTGTGCTCCACACATGGTGAATGGCATGCATTTTTTAAACTATGTACAGTATTAAAAGTACCTAACTAATTTTATGATGAAATTCATGCCTCCTTATCTGCTGAGGAGACCAGTACCTGCAGCTATGAGATTAGGAACCGTCCAAGAGGTCACAAGAGTTGTCATGCTTCCAGACAGTCTTGCGTTCTAAAGCAGGCATCCCAAGTTCAGAGTTCCCATTTATTTTCAACATGAAATGTTTTATTTATTTCAGCAATTTCTTCTTAACCTTCTGAAGGAAACAGAGAGATTTCTTTTTTTTTTGTTTTGTTTTGAAGCACTTGTCTCCGATAGAGTTTCCAGAAGAACCGAATCTAAATCTTTAGGTACACTTTTTCTTCCACATCTGTGTAAAAGAGTCCTATTTTGACAAGAATGTATCTTTATTCTTACAGGAGAAATTACAGTTCTATTTGCTCTTGCTGCCCTTGTAAAATAAGCCAAAGATCGGACCCATTATGCTCTAATAGGCCTAATCCTTTAAAACACTAAACATTAATACAGCTTTATAAATTTCACCCTTGCAAAATGAACAGCATTTATTTTTACAACATTGGTTTGAAACTTAGTTGCACATTTGGTTGGAAAAGGACTATCTTGGTGTTCAGCTCTGTACATAATTATATATATTTTTTGTATATACTACACACATATAGGTAATTATGACCTACATTGTTCCCTACTGTTGCCATCTATGTGAGGCCACTGCAGGAAGCAATACACTTCATGGTATGTAACTTCAATATAGCTGCCTGACTAGAAGATTACTTTTTAGTCATCTTAACTGAGTAAGCAAAATCTGTAATTTCCAAGAGACTTCTATGTCTGAAACACAATATATATACAGCAGTTTCAAACAAAAGCATTATCATGAAAACTGCTTAAGATGACTTATTTTAAAGTTAATTTTAAGATGGTATTTCTATTTACAGATATATCTAAATCTAGAAGAGTGCTTTTCAGAAACTTCAGAATTACTCCCATAATCCTTAAGCAATCATTACAAAAACTTTATATATGAAAATTAAGAAGCAATTTGTAGTAATTTTTACTAGTTATCACACTAGAGTAAGGATTATTGTCCTTTTATAATACAATCTGGATGATATTCCTATCCCCTTCCAGGCAGACTCTCCTTGATCCAGTTCCACATTGCAGAAGTAAACTCCTCCTTACATTAGTCCCCCTTGTAGTTTTAGAGTGCTGTTTTTTTTCCAGAATTATGTCTCAGAATCTGTCTGATGTATCTTTAAAGAACTAGCATGTAAGTAGCATATGGACTATAATTACTAATTAATTACTAATTCATTCTTTCAAGTAATTCCAGTTGTTCGTGATTTTCAGGGAATAGCAGTATATCCTTTAATAAACTTTTCTCCAGTTCTCTTTACATGCTGTAGCCAGTGCAAAACAATTCAGTGCAAAACATTTCTTCTTTGGATATTTTCTGCCAGTCAGAAATGTCTCAGATATACTTGTCTCAGCACAGTGAATAAAAAAGCCATAAACACATCTTTTTAATGATTGCTGTGGATTATTTAGAGCAAGAACTTGAGTTATAATTCTCATAATGAAGAAAATGAAGCCTAGTAAAGCACATTTTTTTAATTGTAACCAGATTAAAGGACCCCAGATTAGATCAGGGAGGAGGTGGAGCTAATATACTGATGCTCATACATTGATACAGGCAAACTGCCCACTGAGTGTCTGGCATTCCCAGCCTAAAAATAACAAGCTGGCAGAGCTGAACCAAGTATCTGAAAAAACATAGCTACTGTTAAGACAAAGATAATTTGCAAGAATATTATAATATATAAAATTATATACATAAATATATATATTATAACAATATATAAAAATATATTTTTAAAGGTAAGATAAAAAAAGAATCTGACCACTACTTTCAAACTTTTGGTCTGTATTTTTTAAGCTTAGAGACAGATGTGGAAATCAACTTTTTGAAAAGTGTTATCAGGTGAGAAAGATAAGTGCTGCATATTCGTACACTGACTTAAACTTCATTCTACAGTTTTTACATAGTCTGATGTCATTTTTTAATTGCCGAAGTTCTCATTCCTTTCAGAAATCTACAGTATGGAAATCTGGACTGATAAACTCAATAGCTCAAAACTTTGAGGGCTTCCTACAGCAACAGATGAAGTGGCTATTTGAGAGTTTTAAGAAGCATTCTCTGAGGCCAGAAGCTGAACTTCGGGAGTAGAGTTTATCTTCCTATAATATGTTTCTTTAGTTTATTACTTAGTTGATATTACACTGACAAATCACAAAGGCAATCAAGCAACATGCTCATTTCAGCTTTTTACACTGTCCTGCATGGATTCTAATAAAGAACAAGACAACAAAACAATAAGAAATGTGCAACTGGAGTTCAATAAAGAAGAAATAATAGAGCAATGTAAAATACACCAGTCTGTTAAGACTTTGTCTGTTTTTGTTTTCTTTGTATGTATATTTTCTTTTCTTCCAAATCATAAAATAACTTACACACACAAAAAAATCATTTATGCAGGAGATACAGCATCTTCCGGGTAAATCTTGTGTTTATCCTCCAGGGTCTTGATCTGCCCTGATCTGATTATTACTTTTCTGCTGAAATCTTACCAATTTTGTAGTGGGGACAGAACTTAACGCAAGTTTCCTGAATGGTTGCCTACAGTGTTTCCAAAGCAGCACAAAGGACCTATTGGACCTATTAAGATGCAGAAATGAAATCCTCATTTCTGATGTGAGTTAACCTTTTCAATTTTCAATTACTTGCTGTACCTACTTTTTCAAAATTCTGTGATGAAAATAATATGGTTCTCAAAAATACTTCTCATATTGAATGCATTTGTAATTTTTCATCAACTAATGTATGGCTCACAATAAAAACAAAGTTGTTCCCTGATTGGAAAATGAATGTCTGAAAAGCACCAGTGTATTGTGGCTATCTGCTTCGAAGTCTGATTCCTACTAACAATTTTCAATTAAATTATTTAAGCTGGTTTTACAGAGGTGTAAACTCAAGATGCTGTGTTACAACCAGTTCCATGAAACCTAACAACTGGGTAGAGAAAAGATATCCAAATCAGTGACGCAAATGCCCCTCTTTTTTTTAAGTACAATCAAAGTCACAGAATCACAAAATGGTTGAGGTTGGAAAGGACCTTTGGAGATCATACAGTCCAAAACTTCCTGCAGAAGCAGGATCACCTCGAGCATATTGTTCAGGATCGTTTTGTTTGTACAGGCAGGTTTTGAATGTCTCCAAAGAATGTCTCTGAGTAACCAGAGTTCCAATGCCCTGTTACCCTCACTGTTAAGTAAAGCACAGCAGGCTGTTTAACTAACTACAAATGCATCCATTAGTGTCAGTTATAGAAGACAGTTGATCCAGAATCAGAGCAAAGCTGGTGTTGTGAATTTCATTTTTGCTAAGCAAGTTGCCTAGCACTGTATTTTTAGAGGGAACTCTTGACTAAAATACCCTGAAATTTCCTGTAAACAATATTTCTGCACACCACTGTGCAATCATTGACTACATAATTCTTTCAGTTCAAGACAGGAACACCATTTAAAATCATCTACCGCAGATTATATGAAATGATAGTCAAATAGATGTGTCCACATTAAGAAAAAAACTTCTTTTAAAAAAGCATGATTATCATCACGCAATGTAAGCACGATATCATCATGTTTGTAAGAAAATAAAAAGATGGCAATTTTTTTTTTAATTTATGGTGAATTACATATTTATTTACTATGGTTATGCTGCAAAGATTTTTAAGCTTGAGACAAATAAAGAGATGATGCATCTCCATAACTGCAGGAAAAGAAAAAATAATGTTGTCTTTTTTGCTGACTACAGAAGCACATAAAAGCTTGGGATATTTTCCACATCAGAATACATTAAGAAAAGTGAAGTAGGAGATCAAAAAATAGATTTTCATTCCACGCCTTTATGGATGTATGATGACATATGCTTACGAAGCGACAAAACTGTCTGGTGCTAATAAGAGAGCCATTTTGGGTGACTTCAACAATCAGTTTTGTTTTCAGGTGCAAATCTGATAAAGAACACTGAATTTTAATACATATGACTGTGTTTTCGTACTATAAAAACACTAGAAAAAAAACAAAAATAAACAAAAAACAAAAGCAACACAACAAAACAAAAACAAAAATCAGTCCTTGTTTTGCTTACCAGTTAGTTGGAAACATCTGACAGAGCTTCAGGGTAAACAACCAGCACATTTATTGATCCTTAGGGAAAAGCATAAAAGGAAATCTATAAATACTACAAAATTGTAGAATCTATAGCCCCATCTATTGGCAAACCTAAGAATGATCCTGACTAATTCTGCAAACAAGGAAATGCACCCAAGAAAGAAGAAAATAAGAGAGAAAAGTGGTATTTGGATTCCAGTGTGTGACTGACCTCACTGGTATTGTGGAGGCTGGAACTGGAGAAACAAATGGTATTGAGTGTAGACTAAGTGCTTTTGCACAGGGCAGAGTTAATCTAAAACACACAGACACAAAACAGCTTTTCTGTATGTATCCTTCTGGTTAGGATGCTGGAAGGAGAACTATAAGGAAACAAAGGTTTTGGTGAAATAGAAAGTCTTCAAGGTTGATATGGAGCACAGAGCGTCAAAGCACTATGTAACTTCTGTCTTCTTGGTTTCATCCAGACTGATCTCACGTTTTGTGTTATCTCAGCCTTGGTCTCTCTGTCACCCACAGTAGCATCTGCAGCAGCACACAATACCTCTGTTCAAGCCACGGGAATGCTTGGTTCCCCTTTCCATAGGAACCAGAGAGAACCGGATATTGCCACAGTACGGCTTAGTATGAAATCAGAGTTCATACATCCCAGGATCTGAGACTGAATGAAGAAAGTGGGCAGGGGCAAAATGCAAAGAAGTGAGGTATAAAGTACAATACTAATAATCTTAAAGGAAACATAGGAAATATTTCTTTATTCTGAAAGAATAAGACTGAGGTAATGGCTTAAAATAAACAAGGATTTTAAACTGGCCAATATAAATGGTAAAACACTGGAAAAATTATGGGAATGGAATAGGATTCATCTGAGACAGTATTCAGTCTTTATTTGGTGTGCTATGTTTAACAGTATACGTAATCTGGGGCCTCCTATTATATGAACTCCAACCACACGACTTATCAAGGGCTCTTCAGTATCTTACAGAATCAACCCCTGCATGACAAAACCTCTTGGGAGGTTCAGGCATTCTTACACAGATTGTTCATTGAGTTTAACATGCTTCAGTGACATTGAGAAAGTAGCCTACAGCTTGTGACCTGCTGTCACTTTCACTTCTTCTTTTCTAACACATTGAATTTGATGTATAAATAAGATAGAAAAAAAAATGAGAGAGTTTCTGTCATTTCAGGGAACAGCAGTTAAAAGTTGATATACTTGTGTGCAAGTATCTGCTCCAATTAATATTTTAAATACTTCAAACAAAGTGGAAAGTGCCCAGAACAGAACAATATTCACAAGAGAGATTGAGAGTAATTCATTCCAAAATACTTCTTTTTTGAGTGGGCATAAATATGGGGTGAAGCCAAGGCTCTTCTGCACTGAGCAAATGTCTTAGGACAAGGCAAAGGATCTCCTCCTGCTGCCCTCACTGACCAAAGCCTGTCCTTTCCGTTTCTGTTTCCCTTTTCTTTTCCCTTTCCTTTTCCTTTTCCCTTTCCCTTTCCCTTGCCCTTGCCTTTGCCCTTGCCCTCTCCCTTCTCCTCCCCCTTTTCTCTTCTTTTTCAAAACAGCAAAACCTGTTTTGAATCATAATTTTGTTATGAAAAAAAAAAAAGAAAAAATCTAACAGTAACAACAGTCAAATGAATGTGTGAACTTAAATACTTGCAATTAAGAAAAAAAGAGAGCCAGAACTTGTATAAAGATAGTAACTGAAAAGCTATCTACATGATTCCTATTTCCAAGGTACGTCACATAGAATTTAATTAACTCAAGTTCTCAAGATGACAACAAGCAAAGATAGATTAAGAAAAAGATCCTATAATTTATACTGATTTCAGCTGATGAAGAATCACATGGTCAGTAAAAGCATTGTGCTTTAAAGAAAAATTCCTTAACATAACATGTATCATTTATGCACCAACAAAACCTGACAGAATAAGCCTTGTTCCTTAATACACTGAAATTCAAAATATGACTAGCCACATTATAGTGTGCAGACAAGCATGATCTACTCTCCTTTGTTTCCCCCTGCTTTAACCCCCAAACACAAAGCTTTTACTAATTTTCAGGAGATGAATTGAAAATCAAGTATAAAAGTATAAATGGGCGATAAGCTGAATCTATGGCAGGTCAGATATCCCCAATCACTGTGAACACGGCAATTATGCAACTACAGAATTTAGCATTTTGTCACAATACCATGACATTTTGCACTTGTTGGAATTAGAAATCTTGCTTTCCTTAATTTATCTGTATTGAAAAAATGAATCTGAAGGAATGAGAAGATGTGAGATTGCTCTGGCATGAAAAAAAAATGATGATTTGCCTCACAGAAGAAAGATGCTCTGAAAAGAGATTTCAAGTGGAAAAAATACCATGCGCAACCTTGTTGCAATGGCTTTCTAGTTATTAGATTTTCTTTTTAATCTACATCACGAGGCTTAAAAATAAGAGAAATGACTAATAGCACAATAAAATAAAACAAAACCATTCAAATCCCCTCTAGAGAATTTGGGCATAATTGCTGAACCGGTATTCTCCCATGCAAGGATAATTTGGGTCAATGTTTCTGTTTTGGATCTGTATAAAAGGAATGGATTTTTTGAAAAACTTATGTTTTCCATTCTTAGAACTCTATGCATGTCTGTGTATGTCAAAATGACAATGTCTTATTGACCCTTTTAGTTCAGTTTATTTCTCAGGACAGAGATGTGATTTTCTGCAATAATATTTAACTTTTTGTTTCATTCAATGATCTTTCTACAGTTTGCATTGCACAGTAGTAACTGCAAAGGAGCCATTTTCCATCAAAGGCTTTAGACTTTGGCTGTATACAGACATCTACACAGTTAGGATTACCTTCTTATAAACTATTTAATATACTTGTAACTAGTATATTTGGATCATGATATTGAGTCACTGCTATTGTCTTAATTTCGAAAAAAAAAGAAGTCTTATAAATAAATACATTTTTTCAAAGAATGACATAAACATGAGTTTAAGAGCCATAAGAGTTTAACAGCCATATCAATATAATACCTTACTAATTGAAAAAAAAAGCAAAATCAAATGCAATAACACTGTGTTCCAAATGCAACTGGAGAACCGGATTATTCAAAGCTGGATATCCAAATGCCTCCTAATTCTTCTTATTCCTCTGTTTAACCAGGGCTGCCTTTTTATATTCAAAGTATTTATTATGCCTGGGAGACGTTTCCATGCAAATGCAAAAGGACGCAGATGCAGAAGAATGAACACCTTCTAGGTGTCTTTTTATACAGAAACATTCTTTTAAATGTTCAGTTATTACACCACAAAGATACTACATTGTGTCATAAATATGTGTTATATAATATGTATTTATAAATATTTTGGAACTGACCTTATAAATGAAAGATTTGGAACAGTCAGGTCAATTTTAATAGGGTAAAATGGGTTAAAAACAAGTAGTGAAGATATTTCAGAGAGGAGTGATGCCTCTGGAGTTACTGGTGCCGGTGGACACTGATAGCTTTGAGCTGAAACCAGGCTGGTAAGCAGATGGCTTACAAGCACCAATCCTGTGCTCATGCATCCTCCAACCCTCCTTAACACCATGCAGGTTGCAGCTTTCTTAGTACTTTAACTTTTAGGATCAAGTGTGGAATTTAGGTGTTCAGCAGTGTGGGGCAGTAAAACCTGTAGCAATCAGATCACTGTTATTACTATTAGTTCATTAATCCATGTGATATTTTCCTTTGTTGTTGCTACACATTTTAATTTTCTTTTTTATCTATAATTTTTCTTTTAGTTTATGTTAGCTTTTGCCCTAACACAACTTTCCTTGTTAAAAAGTATTACTTACATCTAACTTGTTTGCAACCTCAGAGCATGCATTAGTTTTCCTTTTTGAGATTTTCTTTTTCAGTGGTATCTGGCATAAACCAAGTAAAGCCTACTGTCCAGCAAAATGTTATGTGTTCTACTGTATATATTCAAAAGGATTGGATTTTATCTCAAAAACTTCACTGCAATTTCAGTACTTTCCTCTTTGCAGCAGAAACTAATTTATAAGTAATAAGAGAGGTACTGTATTCAACGTGACATTTCAGTCACAAATGAACTAGGGTTCATTTGTCTATCAGCACAGTTGTAACCTCTTTGATAGTTCAGATGTTGATACCTAAGCTAGTTTCCTGGAGGTGGGGTGGGGGACGGGGGACTACGGTCTTCCTATGATTAATGCAAACTTAAAGGACCTTGCAGGCTGATGTTCATTTTACCACATGACAGAAGTCTAAAATCATGTGACTTATGCCTTGAGAAGACTATTGCTGTGCCTTTACTGTAAAGAGAACTTGGGGTGAGTGGCTTGGAATGATTTTGGATATCTAAAGTTAGGGAGCTTTTGGAATAACTTCTTATCAACAATAATCTTTTCTTCTGTTCAAAGTACACTTTGTTTCTAAATAGTCCATTTCAATCTTTAATTTTGCCTTTTGCAAAATAATCATCTTTGCCAGTGCTGGACCTGAGTGAGGTCTTTTGTTTTTTTCTGTGAAAGTATGACAGTTTTGTGCAGTATGTTAAAAAATATTTTGCAGATGTCTCTATGGAATCTCAATTTATATTGTTTTTTTTTTCTTCTTTTCTTACTCATAATATTTGTATGGGTTTGTATATCGATAAATCTGCATGCCATATTATTGTCTTGCTTTTCTTCTACCATTTCAGTAGGGGCTAGTTCTCTTCAAGAATGTCACATGTCAGCATCGTTCTCCCTCAGCCCAGGATTCTCAAAAAGCTTCTTTTTCAGCTTTGAGATGCTGTTCTCTGATGTCATGTTAGACTGACAAGCAGATTCATCACTAAATTTTTAACTCAAAAGTTTAAAATCTGTTACAGCAACTTCAACTACATGTCCTTTCGATTTTTCATGTAAACCTTGAAACTTCCAGAAACCATAAGGTTCCTTTATAAGGATAGGGGGCTCTTTCTTTCTTTGTGTATTAGAGTACATTTTAACATTCTACACTTTTTTTTTTTAATTGGTTTGCTAGGTGGCCTGCTCTCCTTCACTCACATGAATAATATATTCAGCTGCTGACCTAGTAGTCTTTAGAAAAATAACCCCACTCAGGATGCATGAGGAATATTCATAAAGTGTTGTCTTTTGCCTGGTAAGTATGGTCAACCTATTCCTTCTACTATTTTTTTCTTTTGAAGAAAGATACAACTCACTGATCATGATGAAATAAATGGTTATGTATTATATAACCATTATGTCCCAGTAATGTGTTACAATGTATAACATAATGTAATGGATAAAATATGATGTTCAAAGGTAACATAATTTTTCAGTAATCCTGAATCCCTAAATCTCACATATCCCTGTATTTCAAAAAAATGTTTTGTTTCATTTTCATGAAAATCACCTTTCAATTTAAGTATCACTAAATGTCTCTACATAGGGATTTTTTCATCCTTTTCAGACAGAATAATGCTTATAGATTAACCCTTATCAATGTTTCAAGCCTTGCAAAGCAGTATCAATTCTCTTTAGATAAATAGCCAAAGACTACATAAAATTTCCTGTTTATGCTGTGATGCTAGAGCTGGAGAGTTGTGTACCATGTCCTGTGCTTAAACAAAGTATGGAAACCAGCCTTAGAAGGCAGTACATCAGAAGGCTAGTGATTGCTAACATTTCTAAATCTTTATGAAACAGTAAAAAGATCGACAGCAGTGTTACC
Source organism: Crypturellus soui (assembly GCA_032275445.1). Classification (NCBI taxonomy): domain Eukaryota; kingdom Metazoa; phylum Chordata; class Aves; order Tinamiformes; family Tinamidae; genus Crypturellus; species Crypturellus soui. Next base: position 3,820,735 of record JAUBNY010000635.1, on the reverse strand, counting down.
TGCTGTATATCATATGCTATTAACTTTTTTCACACTTGTAATAACTAACTAATTAACTAACTAGAGCTGTATTTACCCTAATAGAAATGCCCTCAAAATGTGAGGGCAAAAAGGTATCTAAAGTTAGCCAGTTATGTTACTTCATAATTAACTGGAAAGTCTTCTCTCAAATGATTTAATACAATTATTAGTAAGTGAGCTAAGATTTATATCCATAGTAAATAACAACACAAAGTTGAGCCTAACCCAGAGGTGAGGTTTCTGTTTATGAATCTACTTCTTAAGGGTTTCTTATTAGGAAATATGTAATAAAAACTATGTGAAAGACTTGTGAAAAAATCTTTAAGGAAAAATAAGGTGATGCAAGGAAATGTCAACACAATTAACTCTTTAGTATTTCTGACTGGTTCATTTCCATACAGGAACAGCACAAGAAAAATATTCTGTGCTCTTATTCCATACTTTCAATAGCAAGTAAAAATAGACAGAGCTCTGGAACAGGCTGCCCAGGGAGGTTGTGGAGTCTCTTTCTCTGCAAATCTTCCAAACCCACCTGGATGCCACCCTGTATCCCGTGCCTATGTCCCTGCTGGAGCAGGGGGGTTGGACTAGATTATCTCTAGAGGTCCCTTCCAATCTCAATCATTCTGTGATTCTGTGATTCTGTGAAGTAGAAAAGAGCTCTTTATATTTCCTATGTATCTTTTACATAGGAATCTTATGTATCATCTAATGTATCATCTAATTTTGAAAAAGCATGTATGAAATGAATGCCACACTTTAAATTTACTATTTTAAGTATAGTTTAATATTTAGTACTAGTAATTTGCTTCTACAGTAAATACTATCTCATTTGCAGATGAGTAGAGGATTTACTCTTTTAATGCCCTATTCAGCAAGTGTTCATGTGTTTGGTTTTGAACATACTGTGTTAAGTAAGAAAGAGTTCCCGGAGGAAATTATAATGGCTGCACAAAGGTTTTCAAGTGGTGAAAAGAAATGTTAAGAAACTTATGAAGTTTAAAAAAATAATTTGGAACTTTGGTTTGGCTACAAATATAATTTCGATATTGGAGATCTTTGCATTCACCCTAAAAAGTTACAGCCAATAAATAGTAAATAATAGTTTGCATTGCCACAGAAAAAGAATACAGTGTCCAAATCTATTTAGAGGGTGACTTACAGATCTCCTGAAACATGAATATGATGACAGTACAAGACTATAATAATTACAACTTTACTATCTCTTTGGCGTTCCCTGTCTCAAAGAAGAAGATGGCTTAATAAGATTTCAGACTCTGTGCCTTACTAACCAAAAACACGCATATTGAAGAGCATTCTTGAATGAAAAATATATAGACATGAGTAACAGGATTGTGATATGCACTGAAATCCCTTTTGGACATTCTGAAATATTTCTTGCTGCTTTTTGGTTATTGGACAATAAATTAAGTAACCACTTCTAGGAAGCTATGATGAAGTCCCTTACTGTGAATCATATCTGGCTATGACCAGAAGGAATGTCTGGAAATACCATCCAATCTTCCACTGCATATTGTGCCCCCATTTTGTATTTTAAAGCTTTTAGCATCATTTTATCTAGTAATTTATGGATGCATGAATTCACTACATTCTTGAATCATATTATTTTATGGCTGGTAACACTTTTTTACTAGTCATTACTTACATATTTCTAAACTATACAATTATTCCCTGGCAGGGGCATAGCAATACATGGCAATAGAATGCATAAGTAAAATAAGTGGTCCCAAAAGAACCATTTAGCCATTGAATTAAATCAGTGTTCAGTGGGAACTGTTTCACCCTCTTATTTCAAGAAGGTAAGATTGATATTATTAGTTCATCTCAGGGTCATCATTGCAAAAGATGTAGTTGCAAAGCTAATGAGATAAAATCCCATAGAGACAAATTAGACTGTGGCATACTCTCTTTTTCTTTCACTAATACAGCTTCTCTTTCAAAGTTTATGAAGGTGACATACATGACCTATTTATTTTAATAAGAAAATATATACCACGTAAACATGGCATTATGGTGGCAAGAATTTTTGAACAGATTCTTGTTACAACTTCAGGCTAGGTCCCAAAATTCTAGTTTCTCACTGTCAGTTTTCCAAGCATTTTGAGTTGACTACTCAGCTCTCAGCCTCAGTAAGAGGTGAGTTGCTTAGCAATTACTTTGAGAATCCATTGCTTCCCATTTGCCAAAGCAGGTAGGACTATACAGAAATTAGCTAAAAATACACAAAAATGATATTCATAAATATATGCTTATCAAAGAAAACCTAAAAAAAACCATCACAGCAGAAATAATATAGGCATCATAATTTCATTCTTTCTGATCTGGTACGCTAATCAATACAAATCACAAGTGGATCAATAACCCACAATATGAAGATCTTTGTTATTTTAGTTATGACGGATTCTGACAAATTTCTGCATTTCTAAGTATACTCATAAATTCTTAAGTTGAAATGAGTGTAAAAAATCCCAAATGCTGAGCAAGCAATCCAAGATAGTATCTCCTCTGCTTCAGTTTAACCTTCTCCCTAAAATCATGATAAACAGTCCATGGGTATAAATATTAAACAGTCACAATTTTTGGTGGATTTTCTGAATACATAAATACTTGCTTGCAAATTAGGTGCTTAATATAGTGATAAGACTAGCACCAAGAACAAAGAATACTTTTAATTCTAAATATAGGTTGACAGTACAAGTCCTGGCCTTCTTCCAGTATTTCATGAGTATGTATGGCATAATTGTGTTTCAATAAAGAAGGAACTCCCTGGGAAGCCAGTCAAGTATTCTCTGTTTAACATCCGAGGTCAGCATGGTAAGGTTTTCTTTACCCAGGAAAGAATAGCTAATAAGTGGTATCCCAAACTCTGTGAAATTTCAGTCATAAATAGTGAAATCTTAAAACTGCACAAATTTTGACATAATTATCCATTATTGCCTAGCAGGCTTCAAACAGAAGCCTTTAACAGAGTATCTAAAAACTACCTGCTTCCAGAGAGAAGCAAAACAGAAAGCTACTTAGATCTAGGGAAATATTCTTTCTGCTACACACATTATTTCTGTAATTGTGTAAGTGACTGCACCTGAGGGATTCTTTATAAATACAGAATTGCTCCTCAGCTCTCATTCTTTTACCTGTGTCAACTCCACCCTTATTCATTACTATAAATTTTATGTCAACATATGCCAACTCACATGATTGGATTATTCATTATGGTTATATCTATACTTTCTAATTGGCATAATCATCTTGATGAACTGTCTAGATACATCTGCTTCTTCATGTGTTACTGTTTTTCTGGAACCTCCTAATACAAAGACCTGTTTTGAATTAAAATAAATAAATAATTAAAAAACAAAAAACAGCATACAAAAAAAACCTTTCTCTGCATAAATGGACATGTCCTGTCAAAAGCCGAGGTCTGCAATATTTTTGAAGTCTGAGCAGAAGGAAGTGGTAGCAGAAGATTTATATACTCATTACTGAAAGTATCTTTTTCCTCAGCTGTTTCGATAAAACACTTCTTTTCGGAAAGAAGCAACTGCAGCAGCAAATATCATACTTTCTTTAAATGATTTATTGCATCTGAAAGATATTTTAATTTAATAATGTAAGGCTGGTCTTCAAAGCAGTCAGAATGAGTAAGTATCTCTTAAGTAGGCAGTTTTTATTTTGAGCTGCCTGGAGATTAGCTTGCTCTTACATAGAGCATGTGACTCACCCTTGTACAGGTTTTATCTTTAAGATAATCACATTCTACTGAAAAGCCAAGAGAGAGGGAAACAATTCTTCTAATTCTTTCCTTCTTTGAAAATCCGAGTCCAATGGAACAGGAAAAAATCAAAAAGTTTTACTATAATCTAGTACATACCTTAATATAAGAAGTTAGATTGACATTCTAAAAAGTATCTCTAAGCATAAAACAACTGAATTGCCAATAATCTACTTCTCTTCTGAGCTTAGAATTCAAAAAATAGATGTCAGATACATTTGTGGTAGCCTTTGTAAGGCTGTGGACACTTGAAATGCATACCTGGTATGAGAACAAATCATCTCAGATAGCCTCAAACCTACTATCAAATGGCATTTGTTGTCTATTGCCAACAATAAGCAATGACATCTTTCATTTGCATTCATTTTGTAGGTGGCATGAAGTTTATTTTCTAGTATTTTTCAACAACTCACAGTTATTTTCCATTTGTACAAACCAACCTAAATATAAACTTTTCATCTTCAGCTACATCAAACTTTTTGAATAACATAAACTTTAAATCTAACAAAATAACTAAAAAACTAAGAACTTATTTAACACAGGCTAAACATTCCTTTAATTTCACTTTTCTATAGAAACGCAGGGGAGAGATTTTGACTCTAAAACTATACTTTAACAAATGTTATGTTCACTTAGCTTTCACTGAGTAATATTTTTACAGACCTTCATTCTAAATTGTTCAATCCAAAATGAAATCTCATAGTTCATGCCTTAACACATTCCTTCTGTGTCTGAGCTTTGTTTCTTTCTTGTCTTCTTGTTTTTCTCATGGCCCCCTAAGTTACTAACCTACTTGATTAGTCAAGTTACTAAAATATCCTGTTTTTAGCACAAGAGATTTTTATGAAACTGGAAAGTCTGCCATCTTCTTTTCTATATTTTATGCTACTGTTTAATGCAGTAAACACTGCCCCACACCACAAAGAGAGAGGGAGCCTGCTCATCCTCCTTGAACACCTGCATTCCTTCCTGTCTTCTCTAGCACGGAAAAGGGCTTCTTATGGCTGATAATTATTTATAAAAAGCAATGCAATTCAATAGTTTCTTCTGTTTATCTAGAATTCTTAGTCACAGAGCAGAATATTTTAGGCTTCTTTTTTGTCTACTCAAACATGCCAATTCTTTAACCTTGCCAAATAAATAAACAATTCATCAATAATAAGTATAAAAGTCAGGATCATTAGCTGCAAGTTATTTTGGTCAGCTAGCTGAACATTTATATGACATTAATTTACTCTTGTGCTTCAAGGATTTCTTCAGTATTCATAGAATAACAGAATCACAGAATGCCTAAGGTTGGCAGGGACCTCTAGAGGTCATCTGGTCCAACCCCCCTGCACACGCAGGGCCACCTAGAGCACCTGGCACAGGACTGCAT
>JAUBNY010000635.1:3781167-3794745 GCA_032275445.1 Crypturellus soui | reverse complement strand
TGTCTGGGCATGCGCAGGCGGCGGGGTCACACAGAGGACACCAGACCCCCCTGTACAAGCCAGCACTGCGCATGCCCTGTGCCAGCGATGGAATAGGGGACCCCTGAACCCCCAAATATTTCCCTACACCTCCAGTCATTCAAGTTACTTTTGAAAATAAGAACCTCATGTCCAATACATCTTTGCAAATTCAAAATTCAAAAGGATAGCATATTTGCATTAGACATTTCTGAAAAACTAACAAGGTTTCATCTGTTTCAAGTAAATCTCCAGCAATAACTAATCTGGACTAAGAGAGCATCTCAACTCACTTTAAATAGGAAAGCAATCCATTCAGATATTTCACTCAGCTCTAAACACTTTAAAAGAATAAATCAGCAGAATCTACCACAGAATCTCATAGTGGCCAAAGTCTGAATCTTTTCAATTCTGAGACTGGTATGGTTGAAGCTCTGTTAGTACTAGGAATTGATGTTCTCAAAGCCTGTGCTATCTATGTATGTCTTATTTCACAAGAAAACTTCAATCACTAATATGCTGATCCTGAACATGTTTCACCTATCATAGACAATAATGAATCCACAAAGTGATCATATTCCTTTGCAAGGAATTCAGATCAAACCTGTAGGGAATTCTTCATATGCCATACCCAAGAAATATGTATATTTAAGAAAGGAAGGAATATAAGCCAAATAAAGAGCACTTAACTTTCCCTTCTTATACAGAACTTTTACAAATATGTAACGCAGTGGCTCAGGTCCTGCCCTACATTCTACATGCCTATGAGCACTTTGTAATTTTCTTTTCAAATTACCAGTTCTCAAAGTCAAGCCAATTTCCTTAGCATAAGATGTCTGGGAAAAGATTTATTCTGCAGCGCCATTAGTATGGGCAGATGTTAAGATTAGTTTTTCCAGCACTGTTTCATCACAGTGTAGGATTTGAATTCATCTCTAACTTGCTGTTGCTACTGTGATAGATACAGAAGGAAAGAAAAGGAACATGATGCACTGCTACATGTGTACTCCTTCAAAAGACTCATTAAACTGAGATTTATCTGCCCCTATCCGCTGTTCAGACAGAATCTGAAGTTTGCATACCTTTTAAAAAACTCAGAAAATATTCCTAGCATCCTAATATTTCTGATTTCTGCTACCTGAAGTTGAAGAAATCTTACTATGCTCATTTACAGACACATAATTTAATCCATTGCTTGCAATGTGTTTTAGTATATCTAAAGAATGTGGGATGACCCAAGTCATCCCGAGATTCAACAGAACAAATCTTCTGTGTAAGATGAAGTATCCATATCATTTAAAAGTGCCATCATTACCAACCTTTGAATGAGTATCTTCTGACTTGTTCATTTATTTTAAACAAACCAATCTCCTCCCCTTGCTTCCACAGAGAGGCTAGTATAAGATGAAATTATTAGGGACTGTATCCTCTCTTTCAGAATTAGATATTTATATTTTATTTACTTGGATAAAACTGTTCCATGTAGCCACATGATCCTAAATATTTGAATTTGAAAATGTTTTCTCTGATTCAACTCACCTTCCTAATAGCTTATTTAATTTGTGAGGAATTACTGTATTTTTCATCACAACAGTGACAGTGTGGCAGAATGGGCAAGTAAGTTGTCTGTTTTGGGAGGATCTTTCTGCATAGACCGGTTAATGTTAAAGATCATGTTGCAAGAGATTTTGTAAATGACTCAATTAAAAACACGTTAGACCCTCTTTCACTAGACTTTGATGAATAATACCATTCTCTGCACTTGCAGATCTATGAAAATTTATTAGTGCTGAGGATAACATTATGTTTGCTTACTAGATACCACGATGACTGAAAATGATATTCACCCCAGGCAGACCAAAAAAGAAAGCTTTAGGAGTTACAGAGGTGGCATGAAAGGACCAAGAGGTACTTTTGTTGCTCCTTACAAGTAGAAAACAAACACTTGTTATTTACAGAGTGGTTTCAGTGTGTTCTTCTCTCGGAGTTTATCCTTCAACCCTGTTGTTTTTGAAAATGCTGAAATAATTTATTCAGCCGTGAGAGAAATATGCTGTGCCTTCTATTCAACCGTTCTGAATGCACAAAACATTTACTTCCATGTAACATTCACAGTGCCCAGAGAAAATAATAAACAAGGATGAAGACAAAAGCTGCAATGTTGAGTACCATGGGTACTGCTGGGATCTATGCAACATCCAGGTTAATTTAATATGCTCATGGATTCCCTCTAAGGGGAGTAAACTTATAATGAGACTTGTAAATACCAGTGAGAACAAAAAATGATACAAAGAAATCAACAGAAATTAGAATGACAGGCAGAAGCTAACAAACTAGTTTCAATGTGAATGTGTTAGAAAAATGTTAGCAACATAAAAGGATATGACATATTTCTAGGCCCTGAGAATCAGTTTCCTGCTATTGAATTTTACATATAGCCCACTTCATAAATACTATCCAGGACTTATTGCATTAGCAGCCTCTCCTGCTGTATCCACCCATATTCCTTTCTCCTGAATTCTTACATATCACAGCCATTAATAAGGATTGGGAAAGAGATTATCTGATGTGGTAGATAAGCAGAAAATTAGATATGTTTTTGTAGGCAGATATGAAGTTAAGGGAGCTCAATGCCACTTTAAACTCTGAATTAATATTCCATATAGTTTCGTCTTTATTAATCATTGCCATAAATCATTGTTAATCTACTCTACTGATATGAGAATCTGACCTGTTTATTGTATAGAAATTCATCGGAAAATTGGAAAATATTCAGGGGAGTGCTAGAGGTATGAGAAGAGCTGATTTAAAAGATTTTAATGAAACTCAACTCTCATTATGAAAGAGGGTGCCAACAGAGTTATAAGCAGGTATTCTGGAAATGCTCATTGATTTTAAATATATAACCATGGACAGAAAGAAATGTGGTTGAAGAATGAGCAGTCAGAGCTATAGGAAGTCTGTACGCACACACAAAAAGACATAGTAAATACTAACATAGTATTCAATAGTTTAAGGCATTTCAGAATAATTTTTATTTTAATTATTTATTTATTTTGAGTAGTTTGCTAATAAATTAATTACCTGCAAAACTACTCAGGAGTCAATTCTACATGCCCATACACATTCCTTTAGTTCAATATAATGTAGTTTGCTACAGCTGCATAGCTTTCCTTCCCTGTGACAAGAGCTCAGATTTTTTCATAAAAAGCCAAATGCACAGATTTCTGCTTTATTTTTACCCCTGAGAAGTTTTTCTACCTCTTCTTTTTCACCCATAAGCACAACGCATCTGTGCAGTTCTAATAAGTGATGCATATTTAATTGACAAAGGCAAAAACTGACAGTTCCCAAAAGTGTTAAAACGTGAGGCCCCTCCACAAGAGAAACCTCAGGTCATGATTCAAGCGCTATTTTTTCAAGTTGCAAAAAACACCAGTTCTTCAATTCACTACTATAAACACTGTGGGTTTGCCTTTTTTTTTTTTTTTTTTAAGATACAGCTCCTCAAGATAAACAATGTCTTAAAACTGATAATAATATTTTCTTTTTTAAGTGAGACAGAAATACATAAACCTTGCCAGATTTCATAGCTTCAGCTACTCTAAATTATCACCAACTGATATATAGGGGGATAAAGGTTTATGTGGATATATGGTTTCCTGCTTTTAAGCACATACAATTTTTAAAAGAGCTTTAATGGCCAGAAACATAAAGAAAAAAGCAACCTCTAAGACATAATATATGACAGGTGTCCCAAAAGCTATAAGAAATATGCATTATGATTTCAATGGATATCTGCTGTGGAAATCATCAGGTGTGCACACCCATATCGAAAACAACATTTTTTTTTCTGCATCTTAGCCCACAGAAAATAACACATGCACAGAGACAAGTCAGGATGGGCTGAGGGATCCTTGGCTTCAGCATTGCTGCTGGGTGTGGTGAGGGCCTGCCTACCCTACCTGTCATGTCTGGAAAGCACACGGGGCTGCAAAAAATGGCCCTCTCAGCTGGCACCTTGGAGGAGCTCCTTCCACTCTGTCAGCAGGATGACAGGTGAAACCGCAGCCTCCTCTCCCTCTGCCTGTCCTACCTGTAGTGGGGCCCACTACAAGATGGCTGCCACGCTGAGGGGAAGTGTTGTCACGCTACGACAAAATGGCCTCCAGGACACCATTTTGGCCAGGCTTTGTTTATCCTGCTGCCCCTCTGAGGATAGTGGGGTGGTTAGCACTTTTTTTTTTTTTTGAATGTCTGTCTGATATTATAAGCGCAAGCAGTATTATATTTCCTTTTTTATTTATTTTGTTTCCTTGTTCTCCTTGTTCTCCTTCTTTTTTTCTTTCTTCTTTTCCATAAAGCTTTGCAAAACTTTCAGCCTAAGCATTTCTGTCCACTGTACGGTTTTCAAAAACAAGCCAACCTTTGGTTTAGTGAATACTCATCTAAATCCGCGCTGCTGCCCAAAGCCGTGTCATTCCCCAGCGGGTTTCCCTGTAACGTGCTCTCAGGCACAGTCTTTCCAGACTAAATATGAATGTGTTAAAATAAAGCTGCAGAGCCGCTGGAAGCCAAACGAATGGAAAGCGGTGACAAGGACTTATGAGGACAAGCAGCAACAAATGGAATTCTGTTCAAATAGCAGAAATTATCCCAAAGTAACAGTCATTGCTGGAAAGGGGTTCCTCCCTTCAACATCAAGTTTTTTTTATGAGGCCTCACTTCCAGCCTATTAGTTTGTAAGTCCTGACTTGGATTTTAAATCAAACTTACTCCTAGCTGGATTATTAAAATTAGGAAACATGCTCAACTGAAATGCAAAAAAATTCACTCAGTCTTTTGAAAAATGTAGCCATTTTAAAGAGCTTTCTAAAGCACTTTTTATATAAGACAAAAATTTGCAGATTGTAAAATAAAACTTTTTTTATCTAGTTTGCTTAAGTATATGGATTGTCTGTGTTTCTTTACCAATTTCTGATATCATGAGAAAATTGATGTTTACAACATAAAAAACTGCCACAGAGATTTCTCTCTAAAACTAAGAAATTGATTTTTTTTTTTTTAATGAAAACAGAAACAGCCAAATTCATTCAGACCTTGGGTATATCCTCACTCAAGGCATCCTTCTGCGATTGCTCAGAGCACCCACTTTGGAAAAGGGAGATCTCAGTCTCTGCCGGAACAAGACTCTTTGGTCATCACCCCGACTCCCATTCTTGGCATTTTACGATTATTTTTACCTGCTATTCAGCTATAATAGCATGTGTCCTCCATAGACATGGCATTTGCAAAAGTTTCCCTTGAAAAGGTTTTAAGTAACACTGTGTTGTAGGATCACACAGACCTTTTTTTAAAAAATAAAAAGTGTGAGTACCTGCGAAAAGATCATAAGCCTCTGAGATACAGATTTCCAAGTGAAATCTATGGGCAAGCTCCCTTACCTACGCTTGTCATTTCATTACGTTCTTTAAGCAGACATGCTTTGGAATTTATGTCCTTGGACCACTTGCTGCAGGCTCAGGGCTGGATCTTTCAGTATCACAAGCTGGTAAATCCATACAGATCAAACCACTGCCTGTTCAGATCAAATCTAGACTCAGTGTAAGCACATTAACGTAAGAATTACATCTGAACTAATAATCCCCCAGTCTCAACAGTGCTCCAGACCTGTAATGTCTCTGCACCATGTCCAGATGCAACCCAGATTACACCTGACAGCTCAGTGCTTCTGCTTTCTGCTGCCATGCACTTCCCAGACTGGGGTTAGGACACATAGAGTCTGTGCCCCACATCAGCCCTCACTGAGGTTGGGATTTCAGTTTCTCTAAGCCAGATAAATTTGCCTCCTCTATTTCATAATGAGAACTTGTAATGGTCTAACATTGATGCTACATTTAAAATCAGAACAAATAATCCATTTTAGACTTTTGTAGCCAAATTGTAATTTCCAAGTTTCTGTGCAGTTACCCTACATCTTCCCCTCCCATCATTGTGCCTGTATACCTCCTTTAACAGCTCTTTTAAACTAAATGAGGAGCAAATAACCCATCAAAATGAATATACACAGAAGCGGGCATCATGGTCATAAAAATAAAACAGATACTCCCCAGTCTGTCATCATCCAAATTTATGGTTGTCATCTTGATGCCTTTCCATTGATGGAATTAATCCATATTTATGATAGTATGAGTAAGAGCCCTCATCTTTTAAGGAGCCAGAGGCAATTTTTCCACGGGCAAGATGCCTTTTGCACAGAGGGAAACTGATACAGATGTCAGTAATGTCACAAAGACATAAACAACATGGATAAGGAGAACGCACAGCTGATTTTAAAACAGCTTCGTGCTGGACTCTTAAGGCAGCTGCATTCTGTATGGGTGCCAGCATGTGCAGAACGTGCCCATTCTGCTCTGTGAGACAGTCAGTGCTTTGTAGGCTGGAGCTCAGCTGCATTTTGAGAGTCCAAAAAGGCTGTTTAAAGCTGTGAAAAAATGCACTTCTTATGCTTATTGTACTACTTGTATTGCTGGAAGTGACACTTTACTATGTACATTTTTCTTCTGGCATTTCTATTTCATGCTGCACAATTTTATTTTCTCACAGACCACAGAAAGATACCAAGCACTCATTTCAGAGGCTGGATTAGTTCAATAACATTGATCAAAGGATTTTCGGTTAAACTTAGTTTTTGGCAGCAAATTAGCTCAGACACAAGTTCCCTCTAGAAAAGAGTTGGCATCTAATCTAATACAAACCAGTGACACTTGGGTTTCGACAGCCAGGGAACATTTTTTTTTTTCTATCTAATTGAGTTTCGTCAAGCAGCAAAGATTTTGATATGGCACAGTTTTCCTCAATATGCTAGCATCGCATCACTGTGATTCAATGCCTTGAAACATTTAATACGAACGAAGATGTGTCAAGACAGCATTTGTCATCTTTTTTTTTTCACTCCCTTAGAGCTAACTGTATTCCCTATGTTTCTGAGTATTGACGCTGTTGCTGCTTGGAGTCTAGGGGCTATGTGACCTTTTGTGTTTGGTCAGGACAGTTTCCTATGCCTTATATATTGCTGTCACATGTCCTGAGAAAAGCTCTTCCAGGATGTGGGGATTTTATTTTGTGGCACTGCCATAGTTCAGTAATAATTCAGAGAATATTGCATATTTTGTGGGGGATTATATATCTAGCTATCAGATGAATGTAGCCTGCAAGTCCTCAATGATTTATGGAAAATTGTGTTTATAACAAGTAATCTTCCTAGAGTAAAATAGATTAAAAGGTGCCCTCAGTTACACTGAAACCTCTCAGATTGTCTGTGTGGTGCTCAGTGCCACTCGAGTGTAATTTAGGATAATTTGGGGCATGATCCTTGGTATAACTCAATATCGCTGTGCTGATCTCAGGTTCATTATTTACAAATGCTCATTACTTTAAGACACCATTCACATAAAGGCAAATTACCATATAAATTACTTCCAGTCCTTGCTTTCCTCTCCCATTCCTGCCCACAAAGGCTGTATACTATGATATTTTCATACAAGAAACCATGTAAAACTTAAATAAATCTTGTTACAGTGTTTTAGGCTAACTGATTTAATGCAACATTGCTGTAAGATTAGAAATGAGGAAATAAATTAGATTCCATTCTGACTCATGCATGTTTAAAAGAGATGATAAGGACATTCTTACTGAATAGTCAAGTTTTCCTTCATTTACATTTGAGTAATACAGTGTTTTGAAAGGGAGATATGGAAGTTTAAAAAGTGTACAATAATATCTCACAGCTGTAACCAAAGGCAAAACTGTCCTGATAATCTTTGCAAGAATGTGTAAATCAGCAAAGAAATAATGCTTGAGTCTTACAGTTTTGCCCTTTGGAAAGGCAGGTAAACCAAGCCTATTTATTATGGATGCTACTAAAATACACACTAAACAAAGAAGCAAGTGATTTTTTTTTATCAAAAGTTTTATAATTTTGCTTTAAATGAAGATTTTTGGCAATTGTTCTGATTGTTTGTGGGACAAAAGAGCTTTTGTGTGCCAGGATTTTCTACTACTAATGTTCAAACTGCAAGGACTTTAGTGATTAAAAGTAGCCCAGGCACTGTGATTAATATGAGATAGATTAGTTTATACTAATATTGTGTTGTATTGATATATATCTACTGGTGTTTTGCCAGGTTTACGCAGTGTGCGCCAGTACAGCCACACTGCAACCCCCGTATTAGTATACAATGGACAGATTGTTTTCTAAGCTGAGGAGCCAGCAATGCCTGGTTTCTGAAGAATTTCTGTCTTTGTTTTCCCATGCTTCACCTCTTTCCTACCTGTGTGGCACACATGGTTGTAGCACATCTTGTGCCTCTTTCCTGGCCACTGGCTGATCTCAGGACATAAATGTCACATATTTATCTCTACCAGCCTCTGAAACATCAACGTTTGAATCTCTTGCCGCATGTCAGGTCTAATTGAAGATGGCAAAGAGTTAAAAATGTAAGATGGGCAGGTGGACAGTGCAATTTCATAGTCCTCCATTGCTCAGGAAAAGAGGCAGGAAAACAAAAGTGTCAGAAGTTCAACAGAAATGAAATAACCTGTGCAGTCTGTAAGTGAAAGCTGATTGAATAGACACTAACATTAAACAGCAGATCTGTGGTTATTTATTCAAGCTTCCAGATGAAAATAAAAATTATGCTTATTTAAACCTACACTAATTAGTATGTTGTTTAGAGGTTCAGACTTCTGTTTTTCTAAATTACTGGTAGTTGCTTTTAATCTAGAGTGTTTTAGACCAGAATTTAACAGATGGTTAGGATTTTATGTAGGCTGTCATGGTTGGCTGCTACATTGAAAACAACCCAAAATCTGAAACAAACACATCAGGATTAGGGAAAAAATCAAATGATAAGTAAAATAATCTCAATTAATGCTTATTCTGCCTGATTTGCCTAAAAGTATAAAAAGTAGTGGCAATGAAGGGCCGTTGATCCCAAAGTCACACTAGGCTACCTGATTCCTGGCAATTATATGTCTAGAAACTCAGCTTTTTTCTCCTGTGCCTCATCCCTTCTTCTGTCTTATAGTGCAAAACTAATACAATAAGAAAGCTACTCAGAGACAGGAATAGATGAGTACCCTCATTTTTTTTGGAGACTTAGAGGAATTTGACTTGGTCTGGAAGCTAATGGTGTGACAGTGCTGATGGTGTTGCTTTCAGTTAAGCATTATGGTCCTGAACTGTATGTTCAAGAGGATATTGGCATCTAGAGTAGGTTCAAATACAACAGACCTTATTGAAATATACTTCACCATAACAGTAAAGAAAGGAAAACAAACTCTGTTTCTAACCTTTAACCTTACTGAAAAAAAAAAGAAAAAAAAAAGACAAAAAAAAAAAGAGGACATGGTATTATTATGGGCCAAGTGCACTCTTTTAACCGAAAGAACTAAAGCAGCTGACTGCTAAGTCCCAACTCTTAGGTTTGGTTTCCTTGCATGTAGATGATATTGTATGTTGACTTCACTTTAAAGCAGCAGAATATTAGCAAAATTTGAATTTAGATTTGGTGTGTCTGCTCCTGGCCATAAGAAAAAATTGCATTCTCTGCTTTGAGTCTACTAACTATAGGTATTTGAAATCTGAGATGAACATTTACCCCAGGTGAATGTTACCAGAAGCCAAAGAAAACTATCTGGGCTGAACTCTGCCTATTAATAGTGCTTAGTGGCTGAAAGGCTGAAAAGCTGTGGAGTTGTATTGTGTCAGCATGCTGATATTCAAAAATAAATTTCATAAAAGTCAACAAGTTCAAATGCCAACCTCTGATCAATATTGAAGCTAGAATTGGGGTGCCAAAGTTCCTGGCTCCCAAGAATAGTCACATCACAAGAATGATGTGTCTGAGACAATGTGTACTTTACCAATCACAAAATTAAAAGTTCATAAGAAGTCTTTTCAAACCATACTCATAATCTGATAGAAATAATGTGTATTGAGCATTTAGTCTTTTAACAAATCTGATAGCTATTTTATAGTGAAACAGGTGATTTATTTCTTTAAACCTTTTGCCAATAACCTCTTCTGAAGCTTCTATGCTCTAGCATGAAAAATAGAAGCATCTTAAACACTCATTTTTGTTTTGGTGGATTAGTCTGTTTCCACATAGAGCATGCCACAATGAACTTTTTGAACACCGTAGTTAAAACAAACAAAGAAAAAGTCATATATTATGAATATGGAGTCTCCTTTTCTGGAGATCTTCCAAACCCACCTGCATGTCCTGTGCCATGTGCTCTAGGTGCCTGAGCAGGGAGGTTGGGGAGATGATCCCTTCCAACCTCAACCATTCTGTGATTCTCTATAATATAGTACAGGAGCTGAAAAAGCTTATCACAGTTCAATTCCCGAAAGAGGATGTACACTCATTTTTCCACTGATATCTTCAAAATGACTAAACAATTTTTTAACACAAAAGGAATATTAGGAAAGTCTCAGTATTGCTTATATGATCTTAAGATGTTCTTCAGCAGCAGATTACTAGGAACACTTGCCAGAATCCAAAACATTACGCAAACCATCAGAAATACTCAATGGATCACCTGTTTTAGATGATATTCAAAACCACTATGTTCTCTGAAAACACAGTCTGATTTTCATGCTTTCACACAACTCTCTCTGCCTTTTTTTTTATTATTACAGTAGTAATAAAAAAGTATGTTGGCTGCAGACTGAGATGACAGTTTTTATTATAGCTCTATTGTACACTTACTGCAAAGTCACCAGTACCTTACATTTTCCATTTTTGGAATTTTGCAGATCTATTAATAAACTTCTAGAGAAATTAAGGACTCAAAGCCAAAGGAAGCAGAACCATTGTTATGACAGAAAAGATTTACATAAGAGCAATGTAATGAGTTAAATATGAAATCAACAGTATTTAACAGAAAGAAGATGATGTCATGGGTTAGTGGAGTTGTGCTTAAGAAATACTTTGCTAACTGCGCATAATATAATTTAAGCATTAGTGTCCTTTTCAGACTACTTAAAAATACTCTATTTCTAAAAAAAAAAAGAAAAAAAAAAAGAAAAAGGATTACTCAGTAGAGGCATATTTGTCTGAGATAGCCATGTTACCTGCTTTATATTCTGCAACATGGTGTCAACCAGTGACATTTAGGTCTATAAATTTTGATTTAGAATCTCCTTGTTTACTATAGCCTGCAAAAAAAGTAACTGTCTAGGATTTATGTAGTTACTGAACAACTGCAACTGATTTGAGCATTTGCAAAAGAATAAGCAAAACATTCATGCCCTTGACTGTCAAAAAAGTGCACTGCTATGGAGCTCTAGTGGAGTGAGTCCAGTTTCTGAATCTGCCTCTAACATTTCCCTGAAGCAAAAGAGCAAACATTATTTTTCTCACATTCAACTCATACATGGTTTTCTAATTACTGCCAACATATATTAGTTTTTTTTTTTTCTGGAAAAAAAATCTGGGGTGACCTTGAAAATCTTCTGGAGTCAAAATCAAATTCAAAAGGCAACTGACATTAATTCTAGCAGACGGAGAAAAAAAGAGTGTCTCTCTACATAGGAACTAACCTACGTAGTTTAATTGGCAACCTGTGTCCAAGTGTGCAATAAGGATGCGTCATGCTGTAGATGAACTGTTATCTAGCCGTTTCTCAATAAAGCTACCAAAAATACTTCCTTAGTTAAAAGCTTTTCATGTGATAAAATTCAGCAGTAATACCTCAAGGGGGAGTCCAGGGCTAAAATTGTATTATTTTTGAAATATTTTTACTCAACAGCACTTGGAAAAATAAAAGGCTTTTTTTTATGAGGAATTGATTAGACAGAATAGAATGGAAGGAAGGAAAAAAAATCACTTCATTCTCGAGTGGTTTGTAAATATGTAAAATTTTCAAATTCTCCAAGTAAAATTAATCTGAAAAATAATTGATCTGATCAATGTCTACAATGTAAATGAAAGAATAATAAAATCATTATGGTTGGGAAATACCTTTAAGATCATGGAGTCGAAACGTAAGCTGTTTAACACCCTGCCTACTAAACCATGTGCTTCAGTGCCTCATCCACGCATTTCTCGAGCACTGTCAGGGACACTGACTCCACCACTTCCCTGGGCAGCCTGTTCCAAGGCTTCACCACTCCTTCCATGTAGAAATTCTTCCTAATATCTAACCTGAACTTCCCCTGCCACAACTTGAGGTCGTTTCTTCTTGTCCTATTTTTGATAGTTACTCTGAAGAAGAGGTCAACACCTGCCTCACTATAACCTTCTTTCAGGTAGTTGCAGAGAGCAATAACGTCTCCCCTGAGCCTGCTCTTCTCCAGACTGAAAAACCCCAGCTCCCTCAGTCGCTCCTCATAAGGTCTCTGCTCCAGCTCCTTTACCAGCTTCGTTGCCCTTCTCTGGACACGCTTCAGAACCCCAATGTCTTTCTTGTAGTGAGGGGCCCAAACGTGAACACAGTGTTTGAGGTGCAGCCTCAGAAGCACGGACTACAAATGTCAATTCCTACTACAGAGAAAGATCCTGGTGTTTTAATCCACACCCAGATACAACTTAGTCTGCATGAAATTACTCTCTGAGTGTTTTCATGTACAGTTATTTGGAGGGTAGAACATTAATGAGCTCTGAGACACTGAGAATTTATTCTTGTGCTCATCCAGGACCCAATGTTTAACAAACCAGAGTAAAGAGTTGTGTCAAATGTAAATGGTTTTCCATAAACTCAAGGTGCATGGCTTCTTCAAGATGATAACACTGCCGTGGAGTGACATGCTACATAGCTGTGCTATATTGCTGGAGGGCTTTTCTGTGTGTTTACAACAGCTGAATTCAAATTATTTTTATAGTTGTGATAAAATACAGAGGACTTTTAAAAGAATAAAGAAATAATGGAAAATTCAATAATATAAATACAACAAAACCACAGCCAGAAGGAATTTTCTTCTGCCCAGTATTTCCTCCTCCATTTTTATATTTGAGAACTGAAGTTACAAAGTTAATCATCTCATTTGTATTGCTGTACTTAAGACAGAGTCAGTAGCTCCTAAGTAGCAATGTCCTCATGTATCAAGGAGCTTAAAGTGCTGGGTTATTTTGTTGTTGTTGAAGGTAAAGAAAGCAGAAGTGACCAATGTATGTATGTGTTACAAAATCAATGATGCCTCAGATGCCTCCTTGTCTCATCTGGCATTTAAAAATTCAGAGCTTTAGAACAGTATAGTAATACTTTGTTTGTAAATTAATTACAAGAATAATGTATTGCAAGAGTAATAAAAACTGGCATTTAGCTGTCATCTTAGGGAAGCTGAATATTAGCAGCCAATTAATTCTGATTTATTTTCAAACAGTAATGACACTCCCTTCCCTGACATATAAAATATACAAAAAGTATGTGTGCATATATATTTATATAAATATACAAGAATATGCAAGAATATACAAGAACCAGAGGAAATGGCCACAAATTAAAGCATAAAAAGTTCCACGGGAACTTAAGGAAGAACTTTTTTACGGTGAG
>JAUBNY010000635.1:3748567-3765615 GCA_032275445.1 Crypturellus soui | reverse complement strand
CTGTTTTTCTTTCCATTTTACAAAATAAGTATTTCAACATATCCTCAATTTTCTCATGAACTGAAAGAAACTGAAGGTAATCTTCATGCTTAAAGAAATACAAGTGCTGAAAGCATGTCTTATGGATACATTCAGAATTGTGGCAGACTTTTCCTTTTTTTTTTAACATTGGAATCACCTTCATAAACCTACCAGAAGGCACTGGTACTTAAAATCAGTCATCATAAAATCACCGTAATCAAAAATGTTTTTGCCAAAGCATTTCAAGCTAAGATTGTGGGAAACCTATAGTGATATGATGAATTTGACAGCAACAGTGTATAAAATTAATTAGTCTTAATTGTCTCCTGTTTTTTAACTCTATGAAAATATTTCAGTGCTAATTTTTTGCCAACAGTTTCTCAAATCCCAGTAGTTTTATCTTCCTGTGTAATCTCATCAGAGTAGTTACAAAACTCAGCTGTACATCAGATGCATCTAAATCACAATACTTAGCTACAGCTGATTTAACTAAAAAAATGAAGAAATGTGGATTTGCTCCAGTGCTAAGTGATAGAAGAATCTGATACGAAGTGTGCACATTGAAATTTCCATCCTCCAACATGTAAACTTTCAGTTAATGGAGAGCTGCAACCAGCAGCATGTAGATGATAAGAAGCACAATTTGCAATGTCCTCTTAAAATTATATTTGTGTCTCTTAAATTAGGCTTGCGTGCTTTTATATATTTATTATTTTTGCATCACATACATAGCATAAAATCTCTCCTGGCACCAGGTCACTATTGATCATATCTCCTTTGTTTATCTAAGGGAAATTGTGCGCTGAATTTCAGGTGGTTTTTGTACAATAAAAATACCACAGGGAAGCTGATCTAGAACTGGGCTACCACAGCAGAAAAGTATTTGCAAGTAGTAATGCATTAATTCACTATATTTTTATTGAGCTATTTTCAAATATTAGATAAATGCACTTCCGTGAACAAACAGAAGAGCTTTTCCAAATATTATTACTAGATAATCCTGAAGGGGCTCAACTTATCATTCTCGAATTTTCTTCCCATTTTGGTAATGTTGTACCTTCATAAAACAGCTATGAATACTAGCTTCAGTTTGAACAACTAAGTTCCTCAGTTTTAAAGCACTGGTTATTCAAAGAGGGTACATGCACAACTGTGCCCATTGTGTGACCGAATACACTATTCTACAAACATAAAAATGAGAAGTCATAGTGACTTAGCCAGCCATAACCTAAAGTATGTGAGAACAAACTGCAGCCAGCATCATTTAAGATATTCAAGGATTTAATTTATGCATACATAAAAGGAAAAATAGGATAGAAAAAATGAAATGAAAAGATATAATAAAATAAAATAGAATAAAATAAAATAATAAATAAAATGGATAAAATACCAGGGTTTGCTGTTATTGGAGGGGACAGAGCGGGGAAATAACATTCATGTAATTATTTCATTTGGTGACTTCCTGAAAAGTTGTAAAAACTATTTATGGCTTCAGAATGCCAAGCAAAGACAAAGCTCAGGTCTTTCTCCAAAAAAGTACAGTAATGCAAGAAGGACTAAGGACACTTACTCAGCAAAGCTGACATTTCATTCAACAATAGGTAATGGTACACACGTGTGCACACGCACATGTTAGTACATTAGAGACGAGCAACACAAAACATCTGCCCATTATGAAGCGAACTCATAGATAAAAAGAAGTTTGGACTTGCCATTTTTTTTGCAAGAATATAAGTTAGTGTGCACTGAATTAATAGGTCCCATAGAGCAGCAGAAATAAATTAAAACTTGTTCACCTTTATAAATCAGTACAAGTAGCTAGGATTTAGGACAAATATTTTCAGTCAACTTGCATTTGCATGCTTTACTTTTCTCTCAAAATTATGCACAGGCTAAATGACTACGGAAAAAGGAAAATATATATTTTATTCAAAACAGGTCTTGCATCAAAATGTTCAGTGATGTGATAACAAACATTTCAGTAGATGGATAACATGACTATTCTTAACTGTAAACTGTAAATGGCTGTAATGTACAATCTCTTATCCTGCAAGTTTTCAAGTGATCAAATAGTATTGTCTTTATGGTCTTCCCATATAACCAAAAGAGAACCCAAACAAACAAACAAAAAAATAACAACCCAATAAACAAAACCAAACAAAAACCCTAACACAAAACATCTGCGACAAAAACAGTTCTCAAATAAAATTAGACAGTTGATAAAAGGTCTGTGTGTAACTTGGGAAACTGTCATTATTAGTCTACATTCTTTTCTTTTCTAAACATCCAAAGCCTCACTTGCTAAAAATTAGTGAAAGTAAAAAACCTATCCCATTATATATTTAGACTTCTTCGTGTGGATATTAAAATAAACTATATTCTGAAATTAAGAGTTAAAATACGTTCTCTAATTTTCCATACATATGTGCCTGTATAAATATACTTCATCATTTTACAAATACAGTATTTATCTTAAAGCTTTTGGTCTACAAATCATTACAGCTTAGCATGAACAAACAATTTCTGTGTTTTGGTTCTGTCTTTAAATCAATTTTTGAAGATGAAAACCAGCCAAAATGAGTGACTGCAAATAATACAAACAACACATTTATTTAGAAAAATAAACTGAAAATGCTGTTTGTCTGTTACATTTCATCGAAGTATAGACAGATGTCTAGAAAAATTTTATGTAAAATACATATTACAAATGACTTCTTTACCGGTGACAGGAGAATAATGTCAGTGTTCAAATAGGAACATTTTAGATGTGTAATTTGATAGTTTAAATTTCTTGGCTGCTAATATGATAAAAAATGGATACTATTTAAAATATCATACCCCTTTTTTAAATCCACCTTATTATGTTGATATTCTTTCACATTAAGTGGTAGATCCCCTTTAAAACATTGATAGTTTAAATTTCGACAGTTTAAGTTTCTTGGCCGATAATATGATTTAAAAAAATGGATGCTATTAAAAAAAACCTCCTTTTTAAATCCACTTCATTGTGTTGATGCTTTTTCGTATAGATACATATAGATAGAGAGATGAATGTATATGTATATATACATTTAAACCTAAGAATGAACCAGAACCAGAATCCTCTCAGTGGAAAGATCACCACTGTGAAAGAGAGAGCAATTCTTTTATTCAGTTTTTAATTTTCAGTAAGTATGTAGATCCCCTTTAAAATACTGATAGTTCAAATTTCAATAGTTTAAGTTTCTCGGTTGATAATATGATAAAAAAATGGATGCTATTAAAAAGTATCCCTTTTTTAAATCCACTTCATCTTGTTGGTGTTTTTTCATACACATACATATATACAGAGAGATGTATGTATATGTATATATACATTTAAACCTAAGGATGAACAAGAATCCTTTCAGTGGACAGATTACCACTGTGAAAGAGAAAGCAATTCTTCAGTTTTCACTTTTTAGTAAGTATGTAGATCCCCTTTAAAATATCAATAGTTTAAATTTCAACAGTTTATGTTTCTTGGCTGATAATATGATAAAAAATGGATGCTATTAAAAAATATCCCTTTTTTAAATCCACCTTATCATGTTGATGCTTTTTCATATACATACATATATAGAGATGTATGCATATGTATATATACATTTAAACCTAAGAATGAACCAGAATCCTCTCAGTGGACAGATCAACACTGTGAAAGAGAGAGTAATTCTTCAGTTTTTACTTTTTAGTAAGTATGTAGATCCCCTTTAAAATGTCGATAGTTGTGATTAAAAGTCTCCCGGGCCATCTGTGCAAATGGTGGCACACATCATTACCCTGAATGGAAGTGACAGTGCAAATACTAGAAGTGCATTGAGACGCAATCTCTAACAGCTGAACTTCTTCAGATCTGGGTGGAGGACAGGAGGTGGCATCCTTTGAAGCAATTTAACATCAACGGTGCCTTGTTCCTGTATGGCTTTGAATATATACAAGGGATGACAGAGATCTTCTTTCCCCTCAGACAGCAGCATTCCTTCTCTGCAGTAAACACATTCGTTTCCTGCTATCACCTAAGTGCTTCATTTTTCCTTTTGGCTACATATTGAAATATTTTTTGGATGCTGGCTGGACCCCATGAAAAACTCACTGTTTGTTACTCTGGTTGCTCAGTGCAGAACCTGAGTGTCAGGCTGGGAGAGAGCAGTTTCTGTGAGGGGGCAAGACGTCTGCTCCCCTTCATTCTTCGTTCTGACTGAACAAGATTTAAGGCTGTGGCTTTTGCCAGAATCAGCTCATAGCTGTCAGATGGACGATCAGTGCTGATTCCACGTATGATCACTTGTGCTCCAACGCCAAGGGCTTCTCCATGCACCACGGAGGGCAAGGCTCCCGCATTGGCCTGCAAGAAGTCACAATGACGAATCTGATACGCAGGGAATTAACTGATGTCTCTGTAAGTATAGAGATTCCTTCAAGCCTGAAGGTGCTGTTGAACATAAAAACAAGACAGAGTTATAAAAATGCTACTTTAAGCAGATAAAGTCAATGGTAAACAAACCAGATTTTTGCACAATCATCCTATTTTTCATTTAAATAAGAGATAAAATCAAGAATTGCAGAAGTTTAAAACTTGAACATTTCCAGTGGCACTTCACTAATGGTACAGGCCTTAGAATCTCAGCAGGGTTTTCTTACCTGAAAGATACTCTTCCTAATCACTATAACACTATCTTATATTTGAATTAGATTTTCTGTATGTCCTCTTTAAAGATGTTTTAATCTGTAAAACACACTCGAGTAGTCCCTGAGACAGCAAAAGACATTCAAACACTCCAATCCAATGCAGAGGTTCATTGACTCATTGAATTTACTTATTTTATTTATTAGACAAAATAAAACAGCATCAAAAGGCAAAGCCTTATAATGTGTTCTTTACAGTTGCTAGGTTAGGTTAAATAAATAAATTCACTTCTCCTGAAAAAAAGAATTAGAATTTCCTCTTTCAGTGCAAGTGACTTAACACAAAGCTACTTACTGCAAGCGCATTACTTTTATGAAGCTAGGCCCTCATATGCTTTTTTTTCTTATTTCATATTGACAGGAATGTTTCACTCTGATAAAAATAGCAAGGGAAAAGTGCAGGATTTCATTTTGGTATGCAGAAAAAAAAAGGGGATCTGAAACGAGTATGCTGAGAACCTTATTTTATTTTTTCCCCAAAACTAGTATAAAACATCAATTATTCACAAAAGCTTAATTACTGTTCAGGATTGTAAAAGTTGCCCACTATAGCCCAACATTCTGTCTCTAATGGATATGCTGTAATAAGTTTACGATAAAATTAGCCAGGAGGGGAAATTTCCTCCTAATCAAATTGTTTAGGGTTTGGCTTGCATCATTAATCAACAAGATGAGTATCCTATACATTCTGTTAGCTGATTTTTTTTTTTTTAAACTAAGGACAACTTTCGTATCACTAGAAACGCACAACACTTTTTCAGCTGTCACAGTCTCTGGCCTCTATTACATCCTGGGCTAATGATTCGTGCATGCTAATACCTCATAAAAATCACAGAAAACAATAGTGCTGCCTTGAATTCATCTTACAGCTCATGAAACAGGATAGCTATTGTATAACAAATATATACAGAGAAGTAATAATAATAACCAAAAGAGAATTACATTACATAAGCAGTATTTATCAGGAAATAGTTGCCTCAAAGTTATTCAGAACAATATCAAATACCTATAGGCATGAAAACCACAATAACTTTCTCCTTTTATCTGAGCTGCAATTCCTAAACATACTCGATTTCATGCACATAAAACCCATAAATGACATACCAGCTATACCAATATTCTTCTCGTATCTCTGTAATTCAAACATCAACCTACGCAGTATGACTCATTCCCATTCCTGAAGTCATATGACATCCACCTTAATTTCCTCAATGTTCCACCAAAGAAGCAAAGTCTGCCTTTTGTTTCTTAATGATATCTCTACTAGAAAGCGCAAATTGTACTGCCAAGAAAAACTTGAAGCACCCCTTCGTATTAACAAATAATTTGTTCAAATTGGAAGATTATTATTAAGATTACTAACTGCAGAATTGAGAAGGTGAGAAATGCCTGCATTAAAAACAAAATAAGTAGTTCTTTCCAGCTCCACAAATCCTTTATAACAAATCCGTTACTGCACAGATGAGCAAGGCAGGCCTGTTGCTGAAACGATGCATCTACTAATTATAGATTCACATTCAGAAATACCTAATTTTTAATTCTATAATTTCTGGTATTTTGACAGGAATGCCTTCCATTCAAATCACAACATTAACTCATCATCAAATATCCCTTTGTTACACCATACCTGCCAGCGTGTCCTTGCAGTCTAAAACCACTCACTCACACAGGGAGCGAGACCTCAGATCGTACATGCGGGAGCAGCTGTGTCCTGATGTTCCTCCCCTCCCTTTTGCCTGCACCATCAGGTACTTCTCTTCCTTTGACAGCATCACTATATAATTCCAAAAACAGAAGGTGCACAGAAAACAATGTCATTGCTTTCCCTCTCAGTACCAGATACCTACTCCTCTCAGTTTCATGTTAGTTCTGTGCAGTATTACCCCCAATATAGCTACTCCCATCGATTGGTTTTCATCGCTTGTTTTTCTAAAAAAATGTCTATAGGCCCAGTGCAAGCTGCCATGAGATCCTTCTCTGCACGGCAGCTGTACCTTAGCACAGGATACTCCAAAAATAGTTATGAAGGCATAGGGGCGAAGAGGCTGCAGAAGGGACCTCTTAGATCTAGGAGATTACTATGCATATGCTGGCGAGCACAGAGGTACAGAACCACAGAATGGCTCAGGTTGGAAGAGCCCAGCCGCTGGAGAACATCTAGGCCAACCAAATTAAAGGAGATTTAAAAGCCTGGCCCAGAACAGGAGAAGTTCACAATAGCAGGCAATATCTTCTAGCAGGCATGGAAAATAAGAGGCAAATTTAACCGAATTTCAAGTGTACCTTCAATTCCGAAGCAAAGTTCAAACCAAGTATAGGAAGAGGACATTTATTCAAGCTCAGCTGAACAAACAATACATTTTGTTTTAAAGTACAGGGATATTCTTTCAGGTTTAATTTAAAGTGTTTAAAGACCAATGGATAGTCTTATTCTATAATGACATGATAGAAAGGTATTAAACAAGTAAGACAGAAAACATTTATAAACCTTTAACTGATGACTACAGTTATGACTGCAAATGATCACAAAGATTGCATGTTAGGGGCTCTAGTCCCACTTCACAAAATCAAAATTAAACAAAACAAATAGGAAATCAGCTTCATGTTCACACTGGGAACGTTACTTGATTAATACTAAGCTATATAAATTCCCGAATCATTTGAAGAGCCTGATAAAAGACTATCTTATTTGCAATCCACCTATTATATCAGTCTGTTTACCACAGTCAAGATAATCCGGATGTATGCTATTCCCTGGCATCAGTACAGCAGCAGTGAGAGCCCAAGCGCAAGCTATTAGTTGCATATAAAACATATATAAAATGCATATAAAACAACTGTTCCTATCAAATAAAATCCTTTAGCAGTAAATCCTCCTAAACTTAATGTACATAATTTACAGGAATTGCTAAGTAATAGTAGCATCAGCTACTCAATTACACTTCAAAGCTACAGAAATGTTTAGATTCAGATATATTGTTATATCAATATTACTTTTGAGATGCATTAATATGAAAATCCTTTCAATAGAAAAAAATACTAGTGAGGGAACATTTTTTATTGACTGTATTTTTTATGTTTCATGTCAATGACACTTGGTGTCTTTTTTTGTAGAATGAAATTTAAATAGTGGGTTAGAGAAAATATGCAATCTTAGCCAGAAGCCAGAACATTTTGGATTAAAATTTGGATATCTTTTGACTACAATTCTGCAATTCTGCCAAATGCAAGAACAGTATTTTTACAAAACATTTTACTCCTCCCCTGAAATTTTAACTATATACAGCACTGTTTGCATTTATGTGTTCTGCAGTGCAGCACTGTTCGGACATCTTATTCCAAGCTGATTCTTCAACAACTTTGAAAGAGATTGTATATATAGTATGTATATATATATATATATATATATATATAAGATAGTATGAAGGTGCACAGCATTCAAAAAGCTGCATTTATACCAGTTCAGATTATTTTCCTCTATGCACTATAACTCAATCACATGTAGACAGCATGTATTATCTCTTCTACAGTAGAGTTATCATCTTGCTAAACTCTCCTAGAAATGTTTTCTAATGCAGTTACCATCTAGTCTTATGTTGTTCAAGCTTTGGTATTTCTGGAGTTTTCTCTAAAAAGAGAACTATTCCCAAATAAAAAACAGCAAATGATCTGAGAGAGGATATAAAGAATGTATTTACTCAGTATTTTCTAACTGAAGTCATACAGCTTAAATAATGTATCTGAACCAGTATAATGTCCTGGTGTGTTTGCACAACAAAATGAAGACCATAAGAATATTCGCTCTGGGAGCTGCTCTACAACATTTTTTTTTATTAGTGAAAAAATAATAGCAAAAAAATCACCATGCAATGAATGCAAGGAGCATTGTGTTTGTTAATATATGACATTCATAAAATTTCCTATGTTTATTACTCATGAACTGCTCGCCAAATTGCTGCAGTGCTTTTCTCAATAACACCCTAAACAGGTCACATTTAAGAAAAGCTATCTGTGGGACTAGCAAGAGGAAAGTAAGTATTCTTTTCTTGATGTCACTACTTTCCAATGCAAGCAAAATTCAGTCAATCAAAGCTACCAGGTAATATAATGACACCGTGGAAGTCTACACTAGGAATTATCATACCGCTGCCAAAACCCATCAAACCTCTGACTCAGAAATGCTCAAAGCAGAAAGAGTAGTAGTGGAAAAGGTTGAGAGAAAAACATGGCAAGGTCTGAAGACCTTGCCTGCTTTGGTCAGGAACACCACCTCTAGTGTGAGAAGTAAAATTTACTAAAGAAGCTCTTTTTCTGCAGCTTTTATAGAAAGATTATATAAACAAGCAGTATATAAATTTCTCAGATATACTTTTAGTTGAGATCCATTCTGTTCAGCATCTTCAAATTTATGAAACATTTACTGGCATGACCTTCATTCTTTTCACTCATCTTTTCATTCAGTCATCCACTTAGAGATGGGAAAACTATTATGTGCAAGAGCTGAGAGCTGATCTGATGATCTTAAGACAGAACTATTTATGTCACGGGTGATTACATTCCTAGGAAGCCTTATTTTTTTTTTTAGCTTTTGGATATGTTACAATATACCTTTCATAAGACACGTATTCACTAAAGATTTCTGGGAGGCTCTTCTTTCTTCTCTTTGTCTCTGGGATGCATGTCTCCTAGTTGCCAAAACAGATGTTTTTTGGGAGCGTTAGCTTTGGACTACATTTTATCACCTATCTGACCATGACACATAAAAAAATATAAAATATGCTTCTCTATGCTGGAGTATAATACAAAATTTGAGCCATTGGATATTGCAAAGGAACAAGACATGTATTACCACATATATTTCTATCTTTCAGTTACAGTTAGTTTTTTGATATAAATTTGCTTAAATAGCCAAGGCCAGATATACTAACTGCTTACTTATCATTGCTTATCATTGCCTCTAACAAGACAATATACATTACTCTAAATTTCCTCTTTTCTGCTAGGAAGAGCTAGGCACAGGACAGTCTCTGGACAACATTCGGCAGGCCAAATATAGATATAGTACAGTTTGCATGGTCTCATCCAAAGCCAGAGTTTAAATGGCAGTTGAAGTTGTATCAGTAGCACCAGGTGAGCTGCTGAGGTTAAAACAAGATTGTCTCTGTCTATATAGAAGCAACTCTTCAGTGTAGATACATCCCTAGAAAAGATCTGCTGGTGACAAAATCGAAAAATAACTTGATATATTGTCAAACAAAATAATGTCTGATAATGGTACTTGAATAAAGATAACAATCATTTATCGAATTAATCATAAACTAGATGAAGAGTGATGCTATTTTAATTTTTTGCCCTCTTTTTCATGCTGAGTCAAACAATTTTCATTAATTACTTTGAACATACATCTGTGTACGTTCAGGAAAATTATGAAAAGAAAGAAATGCAGAAGATGGCTAAGTGTCTAACAGAAATAATTTTCCACATCAACAGATTAGTAAAATGTTAGCTGGTAATATATTTGGGCAACTGGCTAGAAAGTTTATCTATTTAGCTTAACGCACTGAGTGCATAGCAACCAAATACTGCAACGAGTATTAAGTGCCTTGGTATTTCTGATAATACGCTGAAGAATTTCTTGTCCACAGTTTCCTACTAATGCTTATTACTTCTTAGATTAAACTTAGGTATTTGCTAGCATTGCTTTCCATTTACTAAAGGTGCCCTGGGTACATTCTAGTTATTTTCAAAAAATCCAAGCAAAACAGATGGACAGACTGATATACAGAAAGGAAAACCTCCTGTATGTGTCAATGCTTTGTTTATTCTGTAATATTAAGATTTCTCATGATTTACCTTCCAACTCAGTCAATTCTGAAGCTGATTATGTAATAGAAAAAAAGCATAGTCATATTTATTACAAACCTGTTTACTCCATGAATGTGGAATAATAAGATTAAATGACTGCTTCTTAATATTCAATGTTTGATGAGATATATTTTCAAAATATATCTTTGTTTCTTTGGATACATGGCATAATCTTCATACCATTAGCAGAAATCTTTATCACTTGTTGAAATGAACATTCTTTTCAGGACAAGCAAAAATGTATAAAGAAGAATTAAATGTTTCAAATGACTATTTGGTCTACTATTAATAGCTTTTGCAGTTTTTTTAATTTTCAGAGTTTAGGAATTTTATGTCTAGAAGTGACATGGCAATGATTTGAAAACCATTCTCCCTGGAACACATCTTCTAGTTGACAGGTGTAACCTTTTCCTCTACTGCCTGGAGCTAGGAAGGATGGCTGATAAGTGAACTGGCATTCCTCTACTTGCTTATTTTTAAAAAAGTATATGGGTAAAAGGAGCCATGTATTAAATAATATAACTTAACAAATATTTCTACTCTTTTTGACGTTTATTGATCTTTCATCTATTTCTTATTACTTGAGCAAGCTGTAACCTTGTAGGATTTTTCAAGACAGAAAAACTTGAAAGACATCAGAAAAATATCTGCATTTGATTCTTTCATATGTTTATCTGTTGATGGATGGGATAGTTTATGCTTTTGGCTGAAACCTTTCTGTTTGCTAACAAATTATATGTAATGTAATATTACATCTGAAAATATATTACATCTGAAATAAAACATATCATTTTGGGGTTCCTTTGGAAAAAGCAAAGAAAATGCAGGTCTGGATTTGAATATAGGATTTGAATATAATAAATAAATAAATAAATAAATAAATGATATGTGCAACCAAAAGCAAAAAGGCCTACTTCTGCTTACTCTTTAAGGAACTTACTTAGTTTATCTCAATCATCAGCACAGACAACCCTATGTAAATGAGTATAAAAATGTAACAAAGAGCTACTTGGAGTACATAAGACGCATACATTAATTCAGTATGAACATCTGCAACCCCTGAGACCTTAGCCAGTACAGACTGGTTTGTGACTGAACCTGCCTGACCGTGTCTGGCTCGGCACAATTATTCATAGTGTCTGGCTCTGGAACAAGTTGCTTAACAAAAAAAAGATATTTATTGCCTGGACAATAATAAAAAAAAAGTTCAGCAGTCAACCACATCAGCTACTCTTCTGCTAATTTTACTCAATAAAAGGTTACTAGCAAGAATGCAATCCAGGTCTTTGCATATTAAGTATATGTCTCAAATACAGTATTTATCTTGCCAGTAAAATACTACAAACTATTGTGCCAGCAATGGACTTAGTCATTTTGATGGACTGTTTTAAAGCTGAAAAAAAAAAACAGAATAGAAACTATGGATCCGTCTTCCAAATACTTTAGATAGTCAGATACATAAGAAAGCCTGTTACAAAATCCTGATGGCAAACCCAGTAGTGACAAGTGACCTGGGATATCTGGAACTGAATTATATTTGAACTTTCAAACCTATTCTATGCCCACTGAATCAAGTAAGATCCTCTCTCCAATGCTTTTCCCAAACCAGAGTTCACATTAGCAGAGTTTGCAGCTCTTCAAAGTAAGTCACAGATGCTCTGCAGCATATTTGATGAATCTCTTTAAACATTTCCTCCTTTGCACAGGACAGACAGCTAAAACCACAGACAGGTACAAAAATGGATTTTTAAAGTCTAATGGACTTTCTACCTAACATGATGTAGAGCAAAGACAATGGCTTTATTTTCTGTATTTGTGTGTTCAGAAATGGTTTTGGTGAACTGTTGAATATTTGTGCCCAAACCTTCAAATGTTTATGGTTATAGTTAAAACCGCATGCTCTTTTTTCTTGAATTTACCTATCATGTCTTATATACATATTGCTGTTCTTTAAATCCTTTGCTTTAGTCTCTTAACTTTGAATTTTGGTGTTCAATCAAAATCCCAAAGCCTAACACTGCCTAAGTTTGCTGCCATTACCTTGCATTGGACGGTGATGTCTTCTCTGGAGTCATTGGCAATCGCTTCAAAGATTCTGCAGATGCGGAGAGGTGTCCCCCCTGTGTCTTCCGGGTGCCTCCTTCCTTTCCATGGAATGAATAGGATAAGAGGAAGAAGCAATACAATAAATAAAACTGGAAAGACACAAGGAAACTCCTAGGAGCTGTGTCTGCCATGGAGCCTGGAGCCTGGAAGACAGAGAGGAAGAGTCCAAGAAGGAGCACCGGAAGACTATAAACTGCATTCTGTATATCAGAGAGGAAGTTAAAAAAAAAAGCCTTAAAAACTAATCACCCTTGATTTCTCATAATTATGGATTTTCCTTTTTTTCTGTAAACACTAGAATTACAAAATATACATAAATATTAGCTTAGACAGAACAGTGCCATTTAAGGCACTTACCATGTATCTGCAGTCCAACAGCCAAATATGTTTAAAGTGGGGGCAACTTTGGAAAAAAAAAAAAGGGGGGGAAAAAGGGAAAAAAAAAAGAGAATTGCCCCAGAGACATGAAACTGTTGTATGAAAGAGAAATATAAGGATGGGCAAATAAAATATATCTTGTGAAAAGTAGTAATTTGGTCACTATTCTGAAACCAGTTTAAGGGATTTGCACAGTCATTTCTCAGTTGCCCTGGTGGTACAGTAGAACAGATGTAAGAAAACAAAAACTGCAATGTAAAAATCTATGCAACTTAGATCATCAGAACATAACTTCAGATTTTGATAAATCTTCAAAGTCTTTCATAGAAAACAAATACAATTTTAGACATCAATGAAAAAATAATCCTGGTGAAG
The DNA here is from genome assembly GCA_032275445.1 of Crypturellus soui. Taxonomy (NCBI): domain Eukaryota; kingdom Metazoa; phylum Chordata; class Aves; order Tinamiformes; family Tinamidae; genus Crypturellus; species Crypturellus soui. The sequence continues at coordinate 3,752,163 of JAUBNY010000635.1, read as the reverse complement.
ATTGCATGGACCTTGCAACAAGCACTGTGTGACACAGTGATGCAGTCAGGAGTGAAAGAAGAAGGTAAAATCTGCTTGATCTGTAATTCAGATAATCCCATTACAAATATTTGAAAATAAACTCTGTTTTAGTCACAGCGTATTCTGTTAATTATTTTTTTAGGGCAGAGAAATGCATACTGAGCTGATGAACAGGACGAATATTTATTTGGGATTCTTAATTGTTGACAATTGCAATGCAAAATCAAATCTCTTTATATATTCTTTGTAAACCAAATAAGTGATAAGAAACTTTCATTAGGTGAAAATTTACTTTAAATTCAATATTAAAAAATGTATTGTCCTTTATACCACGTACTTATCATGTTTTCTACCCACAAACACATCCTGGGACAATATAATGGGATAACAAACTATAATCCCTAACAATAATTAGAAGTACATCTTTACTGTTTACAAAATCCTTAAATTTACAAATATGTTCCCTAAAGAAAAGAAGAAAAGGAGACATCAGTGAGTCCAATGAATCTCCAAAGGGAGACATCAATCCAGGAAAAGACATGACTTAAATTTAATTTTGTAAATTGTTTTACTTGTTGTGGTGAAGAAAAAGGCTAAATTGAAAAACAGGAATAAAAATAGGTTCTACCACTGTCGAAAGCTAAACCACTGCACTTTACTGTAACTGTAAATCAGGCAGTTTGAAAGTTCATTGCCAGATATCAAAATCATCAGGAATCATGTCAAACTTGCAAAGTATGTAAAGGCCAAATGACACAGTGACAGCTGGTGGCTGAGAGGTTTCTTGCCCATCTTCCATTAGGCCAGCTTCCAATTGGAGTGACACATTACCACTCCTCCCACCCGCACAGAGCACGTGCTGAATGGCAAATTGCTAACTGCATCCTCCCGCAATCTTCTATTGAAAGTCTTAATATAATCACAACTTATTTCACTCTGCGAAACGAGTTCTAGGCTATTTTGGGGAATGTCAAAACACATGCCAGCACAGAGCGCATGAAGCAAGACTCAGCCGACCTTCATTACTACCACAAACTGCAAGTAACTGAGTCACCAAGCACATGCGGAGGGCTTGCCTTTTATGTCTGAGAAGAGGAGGCAGGGTAAGAAGAGTGGGAAAACTACATCCATCGCATGAAAAGAGTGGGAAGATTCATCCCGATTTGTAGCTTGGAGAAAAACAGTTTACGGGGAGGGACTTGAGCAAGAAGGACAGGTAGAACGGGGCTTGCTGAGGTTGAGTGATGAGTCCATCCCTTATGAGCAGGTAAGGTGGATTGGCAAGGAATAGGCTCTGTTCTCCTTGCTGTGATACATTCAGCTTTTGCAAAACACAAAACACACAAACCCCTCTCTCTTGTTGCAGCTAAAGACGCAATAAGCAAGCTGCAGCCACACCACTAAGTATGGAAAAGTATAATGTGCTCAGGACATCAGGGAGGTTGTGAGTTCAGGGTGTTTCAGGCAGAGGAATCAAATCAGCCCCTGCCCCAGCAATCTGTAGGCCTAGCACATCCACTCCATGCTTTATGTATGAGAGGATAAAAATAAATACATAAATAAATAAATGGCTTTGTGTCAACTGGATTATCCAAGTGCTAAACAGTATGACAGCTTTCAGTTTTTCACTTTGAGCATGCAAAGGCACAGTCCACCATTCACACTGTCAAAGCATCCTGGCTTTCCTTGCAGAGTTAGGTTTAAAGCAGATGCCACGGCCAGCCAGCCGCTTTGGGCCCTGATGGCTTATGTCACTGAGAACAACACAGCCAGATCGCCACCCCAGATACTGAGGAGAACAGAGAAATAAAACTGCCGCTTTCCCTTTTCTTTCTGATGCCTTGGACCATCACTGTAAGACCAGTGCTGTGTTGACTGTATCTGCAGTGTTTCTAATTTTAATGGAAACATGGCAGTAAAGCTAAAGATGGCTACCGAAAAAGAAAACTATCCCTCTTGCCTGTGGGCTGAAGTCAAACTATGCACAGGAATTATCCTGTACACAAGGATTTTCTGCAGTAGAGAACAGAGATGTGTAATTTTTCCTATGTATCATGCTCCCTTCTTTATCCCATGAACAGCTCCATAAATAGGAAAGATGAAAAAGTGAAAAGTGATTAAGAGCTAGCAGAAAGCTCTAGTAACTGATAAGAAATCATAAGGAGCAGCTAAAATATGGCTTCCACTTTCTATACTTGCTGCTTCCTCTTTCTCCTTACTTAAGGACTCTCAGGCTGAGAGTCTGAAATGCCATTTAGACTCTTCTTTTCTAGTTTTCTTCTGCTGTCCATGAAACATGAATAATCAATACTGGATTTGCAGATTGCTTCCACTCAGAAACTTGTATTGCTCTTCAGAGGCATCTAAAGTCTATCACAGTTGCCGAAAACAAAGTAATGAAAAAAATGTAATGAACACATTACATATTTTCTGTTGCACAATCACTACAATCTAATGCTTTTATAGTGTTTCTTATGGCTGAGTTCTACCTCAAAGTCATGACTGATTTTTGGAGGATCACAATAAAATTAGCAGAATATTTTGTTTTCTTCTTAACAACATACTTGCTCTGCAGCAGTTTAAGTAATGGAAAGAGTTGTTCTTTTGTATATGCAATGTTCCTGCAGACTATCTATTCAGATATATTTTATACTTCTAATAACATTTGAAAAATATTGCTTCTCTCTCTCTATTTTTTTAATCCTGGGACATGCAAAAAAAACAATTTCTCATACAAGTGCAAAGTTCATTAGCCATAACAATACATTCTGCCTTGGTGTCAGATGAGAGCATTAATTTTCATAGCAAATACACAGAACAGTGATATTCAAATCCTAATGTGCAGGAGACAATCATTAATTTTATGAAATTTACAGCAAGGAATCCTAGATTGAGCATAGAAAGTAAGAAGATGTTTTACTGACTATGCATCATAAACCCCTTTTGGTTTTAACCTCATAAACTCATTGAATTTTGCACCCACTAAACAAATCAGATAGATGGCCAGGACCTGCCAAATAATATATTTAATAATTTATTTATAGAATACTTAAATGCAAATAGCTGCCAAGTTGCTTCCTCAGATATCTATTCCAGGCTTTAGTTAAAAATATGCTTGGTTTATTTAAACTTTGACTGTCTATACTTACAAGACTAATTATTATTATAATCTTTTATATGCCCACTATTTCACTGTGATAGACACCTTTGACTGTGGAACTTACAATGGCTTTGATACGTTTTGAAGAAAAGGTGCAGAATATATACATGCCTTTTTAAATAAAACAGTAAAAGAACTCCATTTGTTTATGCTCCTACTGGATTGCTGGATGCTCCCAAGACATTCAGAAGACGCAGTGTGCGGGGGTTGCAGCCATACTGCTAACGAGACCCGTTGCACGTGACGGAAGCAGAGATAAGGAATAATGGACGGAGGATCTCGCGATGTCATGGAAAGGGCAAGGGTTTAACCATATTAGGATATATCTGGAACCTGACTGGTACATAAGACAACTTCCACCTGGGCAGAAGTTATAAGAACCAGCAGCGAATTTCAATAAACGTCATTTGGCATA
>JAUBNY010000635.1:3730681-3747196 GCA_032275445.1 Crypturellus soui | reverse complement strand
CTTCTTGACCCTGAGGTGGATGGCCTCAGTATTCCCTCTAGAACCACGGGCAACCACCACGGGTTGATAACGAATCCGACAGCAGTGGTCACCTTGAAACTCCAGAATTACAGAATTTTAGAATTATACAATTCTGATCTTGCCTTATGGACTGAAATTGACTTATATCTGCCCAGAATGCTCACATTCTATGCAGTTGATGTTTTCACACAAAATAGCCAAGGATTTCAGAGCGTCAGTTAGCAAAACAAGGTATTGGCCATCTGAGAGCATAATTTCTATAAAGTATGTTCCATAAAAATCCCTTTCAATTAGACCTTTCCAAATAATCAACAACAACAAAAAATGCAACCACTTGAGCACCAAGGTAGTAGGAAAATGTCAAGATGAAACACTTCCTGCATCTCATCTAACCTACTGTAAGTTAAATTCAAAGATACAGATGTCCAAAGGACAATGGAGTTACTAAATCAAGATTACAATATATCATTGGAAGTCCCTGTTTTTAGTGATTACTGTATCCTGGATATGCCTTAACTTAGTACCCATACAAAAGGATTATGCAGGGCTGAGCCACTTGGCTGAGTTCCGATCAACAGTTTATTGAGATCCAAAAGCAAGCACTTTCTCTGCCCCATGATCACACGTTCTCCTGGTAAAAGCCAACAACATCAGCTCCACGCAGAATGAAGTGATTACTGCCATCTCCTTTTGAAATGCATCCAGAGGAAGGCTGGAAGGGGAGAGAGAGAAGGAAGAGAAAGGAGAAGGGCAGAGGAGAAAATAGAATTTAAATGTTAAAATATCTGTCTAGTAGCGAAAAAGCAATGTTCATTTGCCTCATGTGACTGGGATTAAAACCTAATTCTCTTCCCTTTAAGATACATCAGTGTCTTCAATAACAGATTACACTGAGTTGGGATTCTCCCCCTTCCTTCTGCTGAAACTATACAATTTTGCAGAAAACAACGCATGAGTCACTGAACAAGAGGGAGCAGGGCTGCAGTTAATGACTCACTGCAGGTGATGGAAGGATTCTAATGGAAGAGGATTACAAACACAGAAACATATTTTGTGCTAAAAACACATTCAGTCCTTCCTCATTTCTATCCTAATACTCTGCTACTCAAATTCTAACATGCCCTGAGGCACTAAACAGAGAAATTACTAGCAAAGATGCTCTCTTGGGACCAGACATGGGATAAATTTTTTTAAGTGGATCTAACTGCAACTTTCTTAAACCGTTCAGACACTTAAAATATCAAAAGGGCTTGCAATCTCTAATATTAGATTTCATTAAGGCCCAACTAGAATAAGGCAAATTTGGAAAAAGGCAATGCGCTCCAGGCTTGCTCTACATTCAACACTTTTTTTTTGGTGGCTTACTAGAATTCCTAAAGAAAAACTTTAAAATGCCTTTTTTTTTTTTTGTCCTTGTAAGTGTTTTTTAGCAGCAGCCAAAAGCACAGTGTCTGATTTTGTCTTCTCTGCCCACTCCAGTCCTTATCCCCCAGGCCAGAACATCTCCTTCCTCAACATCCCCAGCAACTTTTGCTTTTCTCCCAGAGGGGAAAAAAACCTGTACTCATACAATACCCAAAAGTGAAAAAACAAACAAACAAACCAAAAAGAGAACATAGAAAATTATACCAGTGGTCAGGCAGGCACATAATGTTCTAACTTGGTCACTGCAGTTTGTTTCATACAACTCAACCAGAAATTATGCAGGCTCATTGTAGAGTTAAACTCAAGGCCTACCATGGATCCTCTTTTTGTTTTTGACTGGTAATTTCTTCAAGATTTGAAAGATATATGGAAGCTTATCTGTTCTTGAAAATGTCTGACTTTTAAGAATACAGCAATGTTATGCAACAAGCAACCTTTGGATCAGGAGAAGTGTTGCCAGCAGGTCAAGGGAGGTGATCCTTCCCCTGCGGAGAAGCCACACCTGAAGTATTGGGTGCAGTTCTGGGCCCTCTGGTAAAAGAAGGACAGTGAGAGAGAGCCACAAAGATGAATAAGGGACCGGAGCATTTGTCATATGAGGAAAGACTAAGCAAGCTGGCCCTGTTTAGCCTGGAGAAGAGAAGATTGAGGGGGGATCTGATCATCTTAGAGGTGAATGTAAGGAGGATGGGGCCAAGCTTTGCTCTGTGGTGTTTGGTAACAGGGCAAGGCGAGTAATGGGTGTAGATTGAAACACAGGAAGTTTAATCTCCACATGAGGAAGAACTTCTTTCCTGTGAGGGTGACAGAGCCCTGGAACAGGCTGCTGTGATTCTGTGATTTCCTTATTTAAGGAAGCAGGAAAAAAATGAGTACATGTCAGTCAAATAACTGCAATAAGGGACTCAGGAAGCAATTGTGTGCTGAGATTTCACATGCTCTGCAGTTATTTGCCTTCATCAGTACATGTAAAGAGCCTGAGCTGCGGTCTACAGTCATTTAATCACTGAAATTCCCAATTTTTCATCTCGTCCAAGCATTTTATAAGCTGGCTTTGGGATTATGTTATATACTTGTGATTTTCATTCCCTGCAAGACAAATGAAAGTGCAAAGTAAATGAGTATTTTCATGAAACATTATCTTACAAAGATCTGCTGTTACTCCAGAAAATAAATTATAATGATTTCCATTTGTAAAAAGAATACATTGCATCTCCATGTATCTTTTCCACTTGTGATTTCAAGACAGTGATGTGTGCTAGCACTGCTGGAATGCAGTGGTAATACATACAAATTAATTCCAAGTGTCAGACACTTTTGAAAAATGTTGTAATTGCAACTGAAACACATAGACCCAGAAGTGACCACTGAAATGTAACTTACTTTATGGGTTCCACGAGCTTCCAACATAGCTGCCACAAAGGTGCCTTTTTTGTTTTTTTAAGGGGCAAGTGATATTTTGCTCAAATGTTATTTGCTGGTATGACAAAAATATATTATATCCTATTTTATATAGTAAATTCAGTAAGGAAAATATGTATTTTTTATGGTCAAAAAACAACCCAGAAAAAAAAGTACCTTTTTTGGCCAGATACTTCCTGTGTAATAGTAACAGTTTGTCTCTCAAAAAAGCATAACCAATCACTACCTCAATACACTACTGTTATGAATTCAATGAGCCAGAGCATCTACAGTGAGTACACTGTGACAATATCTATCAATGCTAGAATGATAAAATACTCGTTCTTATGTTTGTGTTAAGTTATGGAAATAAAGCCATAATTATGCTCAAGGACATTACTATGTAATAACTCAAAGAAGCAAGTGAGTGTTAAACTATAATACCACTGATAGTCCCATTAGCTAAAACTAATGAAAATTCTGATAGTTTTACTTTCTGCTCCAGCTATCAATAATAGTGATGAACGATATAAATGATACAGCAACACACTGCGCAACACGGTGCTTTTATTTCTGATCACAAAAAAAAAAACAAAATTAAGAATGTATGCTATGACAGCAAGACTGAAATAACTGTGATTCTCATCACTGTTTAACCTGTTAAAGTTACATGGGACAGACCTGTGTGCTTACAGCATACCTCCTTAGAGCAGAAAAAAGAATGGTGCTTAACACTACTTCAGACAACACTCAATGCTATCATAAAAAGACTGAAAGAAAAGCCTACACATTCATAAGGGAAACTCAGACACACAGAAACATAAACTTTTTCTTCTTGCCACTTTTCAACTAATTCAAAAATTAAGACCAAACCATGCAGAACCACTGCATACATGAGTGAATTCTAATATACATTTCCCCAGATTGCTAAATTTGAAATAGTGCACGGCATACACATGCATCAACACCTACCTTTCATAGTACATTAATCTCTGAGCAAAAAAAACAAGCTTAATACACTGTATATAAAATATATACAATAACAATTTCAACTTTTAAATCTTCTATAGAGGTTTTCAAATTATTGTTTCTCTCTGTCCATTAACAAAACTCCCTTGGGTGATGGATGCTAGACAAGCCAGAACTCTCTAAATGACTTTTTTTCCAGATGATCATTTAGTTACTTCTAATCAGCGCTTTGGGGTACACACAAGAAGTGGCAGGAACATATGGTCATTTAGTCCAGATCCCTGCCCAGACTTTAAAGACCAGGTTGCACAGAGCCTAGCCAAAGAAGTCTCAGTATCACCAGGGCTCTCACACAGCCACATTGAGAAATGGATTCCAGTGTTTTCCTGCTCTTACCTGCATAAGAAATATCTGCAAGTACCTGTACTTTCATAATACTTAGATATGGGGATATTAAAAACCCAGCAAAGCAAAAATATAAATCTATAGAGGAATCTGCAACTATAAGTCTGTATATAATCTGTAAATTTAAAAGGGATGTTGCACACAGGTTCATGGGGATTCCATATTCACTGCTTCTTTGAAGGTCTCCACAGTACTTAAGTCTACAGTCAACCAACAGGTCAAGGGTTTCTCCATACCTCAAACATCTTGTAAAAAACAGTTCCAGAGGAATATGATTTCAGAGTTATTTGCTATTGAAGATGACACAATCAAAGGAAACCTCTTCAAAAGTAGATATTATTATTCACAACAGAATTCTTACTTTGTTGCTGTGACAAAAAAACTAAAGGATGTTATGTCATGCTCATTTTCTTCTACTCTACAAAACAAGAGCTAAAGAATTTCAGCTGTTATTAAAAACTCTGAATCCAAGTCATCTTGGTTTGGCACAATCTTTCCTATAGCAGAAGAAGAACAATTATTGACATTTGGCTAATGAGAATATTTAGTGTCAATGTACGTATTCAGCTGTTCTGTCCTATTTCAAAAGATATAGGAGGACAGGCTACAAAGTTATCAGTTGGAAACTTATAATTATGGTCATCTTTGGATATCTAATCACAGTCTGTTTTTTAAAGTACACTGTCTTTTGCCAAATGTTTTATGATATCTAACTGTGTTCAACTAGTTAAGTCTGTATGGAAAACTGATCTGTGCAGTAACTATTGGGGGAAAAAAAGACATTTTTCTTCTAGTTTGCACAGATTTCCACAGTTTTCCTGTATGGCTCTAGATTTCTGAGGAAAATACTTCCCTTGATATAGAAATTCACTGGAAAGATTACTTTTGATTTTGCCCTTGATAGGAAGTAGCTTGCTTGCTTGTTTCCTTTGCCATCTATGCGAAAATGCTCGTGTGACTCATGATTGAACTAATCCTCTACCTGCCAGTAGGCAGAGTTGAAAAATGTAATTTTAGCTTTTCCCTTTAATCATGCTGATTCACTCCCTCCAAGGTCTGTCTAGCTGCAGATCACTAGCTGCAAATGCTAATTTGCTGTTCATTCCCTTTTATTTATTATTGCCTTCTTCTGCTTCCTCAGATTGTAAATTTAAACCATACTTTGGACTAGCAAAAAGGGGAAAAAACAGAAAAAAAAAGAAAAAAAGCAGAAACAGCTTCAGTGAGCTTAAACATCTAACATGGTACAAGCTTTATATTATTTCCTATAGCAACAAGTTCTGCAGTAGTTCAGGCTCTTCAGCGGAAAGGATCTTCATGATGAAAGACAGTAATGACAGTAATAACTTCTCTGTTTAAAGTGCAGCATTTAATAAATACCAGGGCATTGTTACTGGTGGCTTTAAACTTTTGGCAACAGTTATGGTAAGGCAGAGTGAAGGCAAAATATTATTCTAGCACATGTAGATTTGAAGTTGAAATCATTACAAAGTTAGATTTTATTTTTAGAATGATTCATGATGGGTCAGCTGCAATTCTACTATTATTTTACATTTAACTGAAGAGTGCATTCAAAAATAACATGAAATTACCAAATAATTTATCAGTTTCCCATCTGTCCCATAGCTTTTACCCATTACTCCTCCAGAAAAAAAAAACGTTCCAAACAAAGTGAGACCTCCTTCAATCAATTAAAAAGGAAATAATTTACAAAAAGAGCATTATTTCCTTTTTAATTGTTATCTGATTTATTGAATATCAGGCTTCAGTTATCATCACTAAAATATAAAAGCTGTCTCTTTGGAGTATTATATGTCTCAAACATAAATTGAAAGTACTAAAGTAAATATTAACATTATTTATACCCTTTTCTCAATATGTATTTGGGATGAATTAATAAAGCAATCAATATTACCCCAAAAATAAAATTACAGGATACAGGTTTCTTTTTCTGGGACACCAGATTGATGCTTTTATTATTTTACACCCAAAACAATAGTAAAAGGGGGTGTCTATTCTGGATGAAATTTGATACACCCAGTCAAAAATAAATTATTAAGACTTTAATGTAAGAAATGCTCTTAATTTTAAGTCCTGATCTAACAGATAAATGGATATAAAATTTTGAACAATTAAACTATTAAGGCATAGAATAGAATCTGAAAAAGTACTTTGAAGACCTTTGCGGCCTTGAAAGTTGGAGAGGGATAGGGAGCATCATCAAGGACAGAGTGACAGGTTGGAAAAAGTATAAATGATGCACACTTGGAACATCTGTTGTTTTTGGATTTATTTCCTTTGAAAGTGAAAAAGCAAAAAGTGAAAAAAAAAGCACAATTTTACTCCCAGCATATTCATAGTTTTGAAGAATTCACATCATACACACCATTTCCCTGAGTATTGCCAGTTATGTGTTTTTAAATGACTGAAATGAAGTTTTCCTTGTGCAGTGACAGGTAGAAATCTCCAGTCAAGCAAATGACATTTTTGTTTATACAGTGAGTCCAACCAGCTAGAGCAGCCTCCTGTTAAGTTTGTATAATGTTCTTCTAACACTGAAGAATTATCTGAAATACTATGGAATTGGCAAAGTTTCAACTAACTTAGGATACTAATTTATACACAGACAGATCTGATGTCTATGAACCTGAGAATCCATATGTTTTTCTAGCACAAAGCAGCAATGCCATCTCTCAATGCCTTGTTCTACCTAAAAAACTCAAACCAATATAAAACTAATATCCAAAAATAACTGGAAAAAAAAGCACCTCTTTTTATTATCAAACTTCCAGATAATTCAGGTCCTCAGAATAGAATATTTGAATTGATAGTAAATCACTTAACTTTGATTTTAGAAGAGTTCTAGAAATATTGGTATAAAATCCAGTCTTCACAACCTGCTTTGTATCTGAGGTGCATAGACTTCAGCTATAAAAAAATCATTTGTCCTTTAAAGTTCATATTTTTAAGTGTATGTGTGCACATACATACACACATATATGTATAGATGTGCACATTTATAATCTAGGTTATAATACCCTGTTTCCACATCTTCAATTTCCCAAGCAGTACAACATATCTTTATGTATGCCAAATGCCTGCATTTTATAGATGACTGTGCTCAGGTAGGCACATAGGTGTAATATGTATAGCATCACCTATGAAAGGAAATGAAGAATGCCTCAGGTGAGCAAGGCTCCCTTCACACATGTTTCTTCATGATTTGCCTATGGGTAGGTCCATACTGTGGAGCTGGATGTTTGAACTATGTTGTGGAATCCCTGCCTGGACTCCACTTATGCCACTCATCTACTGGCTAATGGTTTCTCTTAGCCAGGACTGGTCCTAGATGCATTATTTTTGCATTCAGTGGTAAGTACACTTTAGATACAATGCTGTAACGTGCTCCCTGGAGTAAGAGCTGTGCCTTGACTCCGTACTCCCAGTGTAAGCAGTTAGCTTTCACGAGATTCTGCGAACATGTCTTTCTCAAGCAGGAATTAGGAAAAAGTGAAAACACCTCAAAAAACTTAATAACCTGGCACATGCTGACTGTTGTAAGCAATTACTACAATTCTACTAATATATAAATATAAAAGTTTTTAAGAGAAATTATTAAACAACTCTCCAGGTTTCAGTTTTGCCAATTTGCACCTCATCATGACAGTGAATAGAAAGAACTTTCAGGTTCATGAAGCTTGATAAGAGATGTCACAGCAAGAAAACACCCAATAAACACAGTCTTCAGACATTTTTATGGCACTTACTTTTACTTGAACATATTCCTATTTTCACTAACCCCTCTTTACATAAAATGTGGGAGTATGATTTTTGCTAAAGACAGTGACTATGTCATTCGTATAAAACATGAAGGATGAAACAGTACTTGCAATCTTTTGTTCTTACTGATGATAACTATGTAATGAAACCCAATATAATAAACTGTTATCATTAGAGCCAATCAGATCTTTTCCTTGAGAAGTCCTTTAATGAACACATTTGTTTCCAAAGGATATTTTTGAGGTCTGTGACAAAGGAATAAATATTCCCATAGGAATCAATATTCCCATTTATCTTTAAGAATAATAAAACAATTTGTAAACTATTTTTCCTATAAATTTGTTCTGTAAAGCACCCAAGACTCTGGCAGGTCTATTTTTCAACAAGGATGAGCAAACAACGCAGAGTCTAAGAGAATGAGAGAAGACTTGGAAATGGAGAAAACAGGATTTCACAAAACACAATGTTAAATGTATAAATATACATCATACATGGAAAAATATATATGTATCTATAAAAGAAAATTTCTTTGATATGAGATCTGTGGGAGCAGGCTGATAGTAGAAACAGCAGTCCATACACAGGACTTATCCTTCAAATAAGGAATAAAATTCATGCAGAGATCTTCTCTTACACTTTGAACTATGGAGAAAACCTTAATTGACAGATGCTTCCTTTTGCCTTCGTACTTCAGGGTCTGAAATACACCCAAGAGTTGCTGTAGTGACACTTTTTCCTGGCACTCTCACTCCCTCAGCATCCGGCCTTGTCCTCTTGTGTTTTCCATTATCAATTGCTTTGCCCAGTAGCTACTTCACAAGGGTACAATTCTAAAAATGCTTCCTGACATCTGCTTCCAATTCATCTTTTTTCATGTCCTTTTCAAGTTCTATAGCCTATCATCAGTATATTGGGCCAAATTCATCCTTGATGTAACTAATCTAGTCACTGGCTCTGGCTGTGTCTGTGCAGAGGGTTAATTTCTCTCCTAGATTTTTAAAAAGGAGGTTGCAATGCAATTCCCTCTTAAGTGTCATGTTCTATATGGCTCCTCACTATTTGTCCTATAACATCATTTATTCTCAGGATCACCTGTACGGCTTCTATCAAAGGTCACATGTTTTACACTGCGCTTCTTCCACTTGAAATCACAGAAATGCTCTCAGGTTTCCTGTGCTGTTATTAGTCTCAAAAGTTCAAAGGAAAAACAATGGCCACCTGGTCAGTGACAGGGGCTTCTAGGCACTATTGGGACACAGACAACCACACATACACACACAAATACATGAAGCTGTAGGGAAAGTTCCCCGCCTGTTCCTTGCAATGTTCAATGGAAAAGCAATTATCAACTCTTTGTAATCTCATACCATGTGGCCTTTAGGAAAAAGAAACTTTTCTGAAGAAGCCACTTAGGCTGTAAAGCCAATTACACTTGAATGTCAGACATGGCTGCTACAGTCGGAGTTTTTTTCCACTTATGCTTAGTTGCTTCTCTTTCACCTTTCTTCATCTCTGCTACAGCACCCACTTTCCATTTCATCATATCTCATTCTTTTCATTACCACTCTACCTTGCTCATTCATCCTCTCTAAAGCCCTCTCCCTTTCACTCCTGCAAAATGATTATGGCATGAATTTGACCATTTGACCCTTATCATTTGGTAGCGGGTTTTTTTTTTTTTTTTTTTTTTCCCCTTTCATCCTCTTCCTGAGCTGTAAATTAAGGTTTAGAGCTTTTTGGAGGCTGGGTGACAACTTTTTATTGTTCTGGGTAATACTTGGTGCAACAGGCAGTCTCTCAACAAACACAACTGTCAGCATTATCATATGTCCAGATACTGGATGATCTTCAACAGGTATTACAAAATCACAGAATAGTTGAAGTTGGAAAGGAGCTCTAGAGATCATCTAGTCCAATATCAGAGAAACTTAAACTCATATAAAATTATATGTCTTACTAAGGACAAGAAATTGCAACGTAAGAAGGCAATTAGTTGCTACTGCACAGAAGTATACAGAAATGCACACAGAGGAATGTTCATAAAGGAAATTATTTTAAATCTTTCATGTTTGAACAGTAACAAGCTTTTCTATTCACATTGAGGCTTTGGCTTGTATAAATAAATTATTAAAGTAGCATTCTAAAGTGATTTGCCAGAGAAGAAATCTCATATTTTGACACCTTGACTTAAAAAGAATTTCTTTTGCTAATTTGTATAATATTTTATTAGTTCCACGGTAAATATTTGCTTGCATATAAGCATGAGCAAGCCACAAGAGCTGGATAAAAATTCAACACTTTACCAGGATACTTGCTATGGAACATGATGCAAATGGTTCTAATGTAAAATGAATGTGGCACCTGTACAGTTTGGATTGCCAAAAAACTCTGTGATGGTAAACAAAAACGATGAAAAGTGAGTAGGCAAAAAAACTTAATTTTTGATAACTCGAGTTACTTTAAGCACTTGGGTTCAGAAAGCCATGAATAAATAAAAATACATGGCCAAAAATTTCTCTAAAGAAAAGAGGCCAAACAAAATTTCACTGTCGTACATCACTATAAACATATGGTAAGTAATAAACAAGTTACTGCAATAAATTGGATTCAAACCAAGAAACCAAGCAGTAAAATGATGCACTAAATCCAAATCCCAGTCCATGTGGTGCACAAAATGTGCTGTACACCCAAGGGCTGTGATTCTCTCGTCTCAGTTCCTCCATGGGAAAGGGGATGGAGAAAATTTGCTTCTCCTAACCCCATCTTGGACTCTTCCTCATCGTTCCTTAGGCTCTTGTTGCTTCTCGCTCTTTCAGGTGGATCCATATCAACTCAAATTAATATCGGTATCGAACGCCCTTTTGATGCTGATCTCCATATCGCTCTCACATGACGTGTTTTAATTCATGTTGCAGAACCATCACAAAGAGGATGAAATGGGTTCCCCCACAGACGAAAACAAAAGGACATATGCAGTCCCTGAGGGCACTTCATGTGCTCCAGCAGCAGGTAGGTACTCAAGGCCATAAGACTACAATGGAGCGAGCCCAATGTAACCACACTGCCCAAAATGTGGATAGTTCAGACAGTCCCACTAATGTCCACAGTATCCACTGATTCATACCACAGATAGAAACCTTTCAGTCTTTCCTACTCGCATAGGCCCAAGCTCTTTGCATGGGTTCTCCACGGCATAGAGATATTTTGGTTGTAATTTGGTGCTGTTTGCAAATTGTAGTTTGTATTGTAGTATTCCCTCTGGCATTCAACAGCCACTTGAATGTAACCAAAAATCATGTGTTTTATTTTGCTCATCCTCTATGTGATCCGGGAGACCCTTCTGCAGATGTAAGAAAAAAGACTAGTTGCTTAGGATCATCCTGTGGTATAGGAGCTAAGTCAGCTTTTTGCTGAAAGGTGTTACTGCAAATTTCACCTCAGAAGCCTTTTCTAGAAAAGGAAGAAGCAGTTCTAGTTTTGAAAAGCTTTTTCTATTACACCATAATCAAGTAATTGTATAGTGTACACTTTCATAATCAAACCATAAATACATAGAAAATTTCCTTTGCCTTCTCTTCCCTTCTACTTAGTCATTTTAATATTAGTAATATTAACAAAAAAGCTTGATGATTGTGAAATTAAAACAAGAAATGTCTTTGATTTTGGTCATGTAATACATTTTCAAAACAGATCTGGTATAAACTACCCTCTTAGAAACAAAAAATGGCTGTTAGCATTATGGTTTGCCACTAAATAAGACCACCCTGTAAAAATATCAAAAGCAGTTTGACAACAATATTAAGCAGAGGATCTATCCTGCCAGAGTACCATATAATTTACATTTTGAGAATTATGACTGCCTATGATTATGGCACTAATTACATTTATACTTTGCCTCATTTTTTCATAATTGCCATTCCTTGGGATTTTTATTCCCTGGGTCACACTCAAGCCTTTCTTTGCAGTGGTGCAAAGCTGATTTATCTAATGAGCATTTCCCCGCAAACTTCTAAATCAATACAACATTTCAATGTACAAAGAAGTACAACCCATTGTACTTTTTTGTTTGTTTGTTCACTTTTGTGTCCTGGAACTTTCTAGCCCTGTAATAAACTGTAATAAACTTCACTATTTTGCATTATTTCAGGCATTGTATATAAGGTATTATAAATATTCACTGAAATATGTCACACGCAACACAATTCCTGACAGCTCAGGAACACCATTTGAACACCACTGACCACTTGAACACCGTTTAAAATATTCACTGCATATTGGAGGAAAAAATAATTAATCATCTCTACATACATGGTTAAAGAGTTATAGAGAAATAAACCTGTAAAGAAGATATTAGAATACACAAATGTTTTTCTAATACTTTCCCTGTCTCAGACTATGAGTTCACACCTTAAGACCATCACTGAAGCCTGTTACATTTGCAGTCTTTTTTTCTAGAAATGACTTAGTTGTAATTTATTTACCATATTTCTTTACCCCCAGATTCCCCATCTCCCACATGAAAAGAGGTGAGTGAAAAGCATTTTTTGATGTTCATCAGAAGTTGAATATCAGGAAAAGAATAGGAAGAAATTGAACAATGTATGTAAAGCGCATTAATACCACAAAATCTACATTTAGAGTACAAATTGGATATTATGAATCATCATAGCTTTTTTTTTTTTTGCAAAAATGTCAAGTATGCAAATAAATGCATAATGACAGTTTGACCTCATGACCTACATGAGTCTTTCCATTGAAACTCATAACAGTTTTACCAATTATTACTGCAAACAAAACATTTCATATAAAGTCTTGGAGGAACTTCACAGTTTCTTTCATGACCTCGGAGCAGTAAATCTTTATCAAAGGCATCTATTATCCAAACTATTCAGTAATCATTAATACTATATATAGCTTTGACATGAAATTTTAATAAAATTTCGGATAAATTAATCTTTTGTTTACCACCATTCTTATCTTTCAGGAGCTGTTTTTCACTAGTATTTCAATAATCAGAGTCACTTGGGGAAAACAAATGCTAGAAATATGAAGTATTTAAAAATGCTGTAGCATACTGTGTTATAAATCATGTAAAACAAGCAAACAAACAATGTCATACATATTTCTCCTTTTTTCCTGGTTTGTTTTAGAAACAAATAATTCAAAATGAAAGATGCAGAGAAGGGGAAGGGGAGAGAGGGGGAATACAACCTCCTGCTTATTCTTGGTAAGATAAAAATAAAAAAATTCCCAGTAAGTTCTTAGCAGGTAAAAAGCTTGTAGCTTCCTTGCATTGCAGGAATGGCCCAAGAATGAGCATGGAAAGGGGCTCAGATTATGTTTTCCAAAAACCACTGCTGGATCCAACTCTTAACAAACTACATTAGCACTGGGACCTGAGGAGCGTTTGCCTGTGGCCACATCCACAGGCTGATGTTGATTCCTATAGAGAAACTAGCAGGGCCGCTGCTTAGGGATGTGTCACCACAGTTAATACCCAAGAAGCCATTTTACTGCAAATTTTACATTTGGATGCCTGAAAGATGGCTTGCTATAAAATAATGATTGTAAAATAGCACATACACATATATTCATTAAAAGCTGACATCCAACCAGGTTGTACAATAGGTATAGAGTTATGTCTGTTTATAATACCAAAGTTTGTCATTTTTGTTTTTCATTGCACCTAGCATGCTTAATGTTTTTTTTTCATCTCTCTTATTTTTCAGTATAAAATTGTATTAGCCAGGAACAAGAGAAAGGTATATTTTTCATCTTTTTTTTTAATAAAAATTGTGTCAGTTTTTCTTTTTTTGAGAGAGAGAGAGCTAACAGGAACTAATTGGATAAACTTTTTTTTCTTCCTGCTTACCACTGTAGATAGCCTCATACTTGGTGTACCTTTTTTTTAAAAAAAAGAAATGTCCAATTTTAAATCAAAAACTTCATAGTATGGATTCTTCCATTTCAACGCAAGTTCCTCCAACAACTATTTTCTTCAGTGTTAAGGATTTGGGGCTTATTTCTAACCTGATTTATTAACTTCAGCGACAATCCTTTGTTGTACTTGCATTATATTAATAGGCCCTCTGCTGTCAGAAAGTATTCCTATTTTGTTTTTGAGCAAGCTTCCTAGTAAACTCTTTCCTTGCTGAGTTAAAGCAATTCATATCCTGAAAGTTTGGACTTCCAGGAAAGTTTTAAGGAAATAAGGGGCATAAAGTCAATATTCTTTTTGTTTGCTTATTTATTTGTTTTGTTTTCATTTGTTTTTCTGAATTTTTATTTTGCATTGTCAATCATAAGGAAAGGATATTTTCTAGTAACAGCTTCAGAATCCCTTGGCCCTCTTTGATACTGCTCTCTGTATTCCATTCACTAGCAATCACTGCTTTATTGGTTTATTGGCTTTAGGCTGTCACTAAACCCAAAAAGTCTAATCCAGCTGGCCAGGCATTGACTTCTTTAAAATGACATTCTCTAAAAGAGGGAATCTTCATTCATACTCAGGCAAAAGAACTCATGGTTTCCTTGAAAGGCAATAACAGACATTGTTTGCCGAATGCAAATGTGTAATATGCTCTAGGAGCCATTTTTCCAAGTACCACATATCAAAGCCTACAGCATTCTTTTTTACGATAGCTAAAATGTTCCTATCCATTTGTTTAGTCTATTTTTAGTCCATTTTTTAACAGTAGTATTGGATGGTTGTGATGTATTGCCGGCTGCTAGAAATATGGACTTTGAATGATGAAAGGTGGTGAAAGATTGAGATGTTCACTCAGTGAAAAAACTATCATCTCCACTGATCTAACCAGTGAGGAATTTTTGGCAAAATCCAAAATGGGGCAGGGAAACCTGTTTTATCTTTCCTAGATAAAACATTTGATATCATCTCCTTTCAGTTTCAGCACTGTGCTCCAGTACTTAGCAGCCTCTTTATACTCCATTTGTCATTACAAAAAAAAAAAAAAAAACCTCCCTTTTACTCTGAGGAAAAAACCCTATCAACCACTATACTACCACAAAGTAGAAATACAGTACTGTGGACACATAACTAAGGTAAGATAGCACCTTTATATCCTTGGATAAGTTTTAAAAAATATCTGAAGAGGAACCATCTGCATTTAGATGCATAAGCCAGCGCAACATGTATCCTTGAGCCCGCAGAAGCAAAAGTTCATTTCTTCAGGTCTTTAGCCCAAACTGATCCTCCTTGCACTGTACTTATCTTTCAAAGTAAAGGGAAGCCAAGATGTGCAACCACTTTCAACATCTCAGGCTAGTCCTGTTGCATAGGATTGACTCATTAAATCCATATCTGATATTTTATAGTAAAATAAAAAACTGCTTTTTTAACATACTATTTTACTAGAGCTAAACAAAATGTGTGTTTTGATCATTTGACAAACACCCTTTAGTTTCCCTTCCCTCCTTTGACAGTTAATTCATTGCAGTTCTTTAAGCAGTTTATCCTCCAAATCACTCGATTTTGCATCAAAAATGATAAATGAGGTGAAAATTAAAATTTTTGCACACTGTCTAAATATGAGAATTCCATTTTATCTCTTTAGATATCCCTATAGGTTCCTCTAGATGAACCATTCATTTTACTGCTGCCTGTGACTTTGGAGGGACAGATCCCTCCAGTTCTATATTTTCTCTCACCTAAGTCAGCTAGTATAAAATTAGCTTGATAGTGTCAGATATATCTTGAATCTAGACTAGTAAATTCTCTAGGGGAAGAGACTGTCATCACCCATTCCTATCAGGAGTATTATACCCTTAGATTTTCAAACTTAGACAAGTGGAGATATTGCTTGATGAAAAGAAAACAGTAGTATATTTCCTGCTTTTCAAAATTGCCATGATATTTTAAATATACATTCCTAGTCATCCTTAGAGGAGATTTCTAAGTATACTTAAACCTTGTCAAAGAGCTATTCATTGATCATGTGTTTGGACATATGGATTATGCAAAGCATTTTTATCTAATATATTACTGTTGGGGGATAGCCACACATTTACCACTAAAGCTCTTTATACATGGAATGAAAAAAATTAGGGGCTGATTTTTAATACAAAGGCAAATTATACTTCCAAATTTATACACAGTATCCTGTTAAAATTCACTGGGGAAATTAGGGTCGATATGAGAGCAGCTAGCAAGCAATCCTATGCTCTAGTAAACAAAGATATGGGTAAGCTTTGTATTTGCAGCAGAGTCATCTGCTAAGATTTTCTTGTCCAAGACATATGCTGTCTTAAAAGACCTGACCTGGACACAGACAAGAAATATTTAAATAGATAAGGAATTATAGCATATAGGTTTTTCTTTCACTTTAAAACAATGAGGATTTTTTTTTAATCATGATAACAAATAACACCTTTAAAATCATGTCCTGTACCAGTAAAACCATTTCAGGAGAGAAGTGCTTCATTCTTTTCTTTTCTTTTCTTTTCTTTTCTTTTCTTTTCTTTTCTTTTCTTTTCTTTTCTTTTCTTTTCTTTTCT
>JAUBNY010000635.1:3708875-3725778 GCA_032275445.1 Crypturellus soui | reverse complement strand
GATGTTCAACATTGTTGCATTAAAGTTGTGAATTTTATTACTGTCTTTTCAGGTTTTCTGTATATAACATCCTTATAAACTTCAATAAAGAAATTCAAAGCATTAACATTTCTGTAGTAAATTAAATGTAATCACAAAGAATTTTGCTATGTCATAGTTTAGTAAGGCAGACAACTACTTTCCGTTTCTGTCTAATTTAGGTGTTTTCCTAAAATGTGAAACACCATGCTACAGGTATTTAAAAATGTTTCACAGGGATTAAATTTGTAATTTAAATGTTAAAATATCTCCCTGGAAAAATATAACATTCCATTCCTTTTTAAGCCATTTTAGCTACAGGCTTGCAGACAGCGCTGTAAAGCTATTACTTAGTTGTTCCCCATGCTTTGCAAGTTTGTTTGTTTTAATCTGAACTTTGTTCTGTTCTGTTGCTATTGTAAAATTGTTAACAGGTGAAAATAACACACAGTAGGACATAGGCAATGGAGTGTTTCATTAGGACAGAAGAATTGGTCTAGCATTTGTAGCCCGCTTAATGGTAGATGTGGAGCATTTTGATCCATTAAAGAAAGCCTGGATTAGCAAACATTGCAGAATAAAATACACCCCTCCCACCTGGAAGTTTTCTTTGTTGCCCAAAGCATCATCACCCTGAAAAGCTGTGTATTTTGTCTACATAAGACAGATCTTTTTGCCTTTCAAAATGGATAACAGGCAGTACTGAAGGAGCATAGGGAGAAAGAAAGGTTTCTCAGAAAGAGCAGACAAAGTCAGAGGTGGAACACACAGGAGAGCAGGACTGAATGTGCAGCCTCTCAGTGAGATTTGCAGAACACAAAAGCCAAAACTAAAAGCAGGATGCAATTAAAATTTACTCCACAGAGCTGAGAACTGTTAACTCGGCACCTCAGTGAAACTGATATCTAACCAGGCATATCAAAGCACATCTATAGAACACAGCATTTGAAAAAAAAAAAAAAGTCAAGATAGTGAAAACAGAGTATCCTCTACCACATTCTCAATACATAGCTGCAACTTTGATAAAGACTAATCCAAACGTCTAATTGGATTAGTACTTCAGATTTGCTTTCTTTCACCACGTTAATGAGCACATAGGATAGACTTATTGTACAACTTATCTGAAAACATTTTAGTTTTCAGGAGAAAAAATTAATGTTGTGATTTAGACTTTGCATTAGATGTTGACTGACAGAGGTGTTTAATAACTTTTACACTGAAGTGCTTTAGAGTACTTTTTTTTCTCATGTTGAACTAACATTTTCCGATTCATCATAAATATTTAAAGTAAATGTTCCAATGTCCATGGCCTTCCTAAGGTGCAACCAGATGACATTACATTTCATTATTACTTGAACTTACTTATTTTTATCAGAAATCAATAATCAAAAGTAGATTACTGTCTTCGGTCCTCTATCTTAAAGTTTCTCAAAGGACAGTTCAGGTGTGTGTCTTTTCTGTAGGAAACTTGGTAATGTGACAGATCCTTGTAGAAATTAAGATTTTGTTTATTTTGCATTCTGGCTGACTTTAGAAGAAGTAGTAGCAGGTAACATCATTGAAATTAAGGGCAAAAGTCTTATTTCATTCTACACAAGGGCCACAAGTGCATAGTAATCCAGAGACACACAACAGTTCCAGACGACAGAGGTTAACAGCAAGGATCATGGTTTTATGACACCAACCTTGAGAAAGAGTGTCTCGGTGCGATGTCTTTGTTCTAACATGTCTCAGAACATGTTAGAACAAAGATAAATATTTAACTGAAAAAAAAAATTCATGGGAACATTAAGATTTCCTCAGGCAGGAGACACAAAATAAATTAGACCCATGACTGACTATTACCAAATTCCTAGAGCTAGTACTCAAAAATAACAACACAAGAAGCATACTAAATTAAAGAGTACCATGAGATAAGTGATAAGCAGAAATATATGTCATGACATCTGCTAGCAGTACTAGAAAGATACTGAATCGACCATCCTGTGCACAGATCTCTCCCTTGGATGATGGGCCAGGGGACACCTACAACTCTGGAGAGAGAAGAAATCACTGCAGTCAGAGCTGAAGAGAGGGCTTGTTTGAGCATATACTCTAAATCAGGTATGGAGAACAACTGCCACAACATCTTTGCCAGAACCCCCTGATACAGTGAACAGGGGAAAATCAAGGTAGACATATGAAGTAGAACCTTCCCTCTCCCTGGGTTTTATTATTTTCTCAAACTGAAGATGAAACGAAAATATTTTATATGAAACATGCAACTTGCTTATAAATTACTGTTCTCAGTACAATAACTTTCCTTCTTTAAGAAGAAAAAATTTCAAATAGCTAGATAGCTAGACAGTTGGTATGTGTTCTTTATGGTAAGGTCAGTATCAGCAAAACAATAAAAAATTGCTGTTTTAAAGGACAAAAATGCAGCTTTGTAGTTTTACGTGGCTATGTCAATACACTATTTCACTGATTACAAATGCAACTTCTATTTTATGAATGACGGAGGTGCTGCAGCCTTGCTGGAGGTGAGCAAAATCCATGCGACAAAAACTTCATTAGGGCAGTGAAGGTCATACTCACACACACTTATTTACTGCCTTCCCCTGCAAACATTAAGACTTCATTTACAACAGAGCTTATGGGATTGAACACTGAGAAATAATACAAAATGTGAAGTATATCATGATAAGAAAGTGGGAAGTATTGGGGTAAGGCATGACTAACCATATAAGACCATATAAGGTCTACCTTCCTTTGTGTATAATATAATATGAAGCTTTAAACTCTAAATGGATATTTGTATGAAAAAGAACTTTTGTTAACTGTAGTGGTTTTCAAAAGATAATTAACTGTCAGAACTTCTGTTATGATTGTTTTTATTTGTTTAGTTTAAATTTAATGCTAAAAATATACTATAATGTGTATTCAGGGAAACTACTTGAAGATTAGTTTTAATTTTTACTACTGCATGCAAATGGAATTTTTAACTTAAAAAATCTATTTTGACTAGTAAGACTCTCGAGAAGCCAGCTCTGATCAAGCCATAGTGTCTGTTTTATACTGCAGTTAAAAAAAAATATTGGTTTTATATGGCAACTGCTGTTGGGCCATCTGAGAGCTTAATTTGACTTGACTTTTGTAAATAACAGATTTATTATCCAATTTCCTTCATTGATCACATGGGTTTTAGTCTCTAAATCCCAACAATTCTCTTCTGAGAACAGAAGAGTATTCTTTCATGAAATAATTCAAAAAGCTAAAAACTTTTTTTAAACTAGTAAGAATATTAATTGCGTTCACAATCAAAATGTGATAGCATGTAAAATATCTTGTTTTGCATGTTAATTCTTCACCATTTCACATAGCTTTTCAACTTCAAATCTCCTTACATGCATTAAGGATATCCCTGAAAGCCTTGGGCAAAAATTTCTTAGCCTTCCAAAAGAAGGAAGACACTAGACAAAAGCTTTGTAAAATTTTTAGGACTGTGCTTTGTTACTTTAATCTCCATTTGACTTATGTGAGATAAAATGTCACCACCACTTTGTAGACAGAGCAGTGGCAATAGTGAGTTAATAAATGGGGTTAGGTTGTGCTCCTGAAAAGTCTACACTTGCCCTGTCTTTGGCAAGTTGACTTTTTGAGAAACAAAACACAAAGTAATTTAGTTTTCTGAAGTCAGGTCAACATCATCTTCCAATTATTTCTTAACTTCCACACCAGAGATTAAGCTGCCTGAAAGCCTGATGATTACCTCCTCTTGCATAGCTCCACACACAATGCCTTTGCCTGAACAGTCAGGCAGAGAAAAATGCATTTACAGCAGAAGTTTTCCTTTGGTACTCTCCTCTGCTTCATCAAATTACATTTTGAAGCATATGTGCTAGAAACAGTTATGTTTCCCAAAATCCAATAGCACTAGTTATTCCATTATGTCAGGTAGATTGAAATCTACTATGAACTGCAACACAACAGTGTTAAGCTGAATCTTCTTTTCACTGTTGTTTGGACCCCAGTGCAGATATGAACTGAAGCAGAAGTTTACAACCTCTGAGATAAAACATGAATATTTCTCATTTTTTCAAAAAGATGTGATTTTTTGCTGAGTATTTGTAGCATCAACAAGCATTTTTCTTTGTACTTACCATGTGATTTTTATGCCACTTCACTGGACGCAGGGAGTAATATATTGGGACTTTTTATTGCTTGAGTAGAAAGTGCTCATTACCTATTTATGTTTATATATAGGAAAAAAATAGTTTCTTCAAGTGGCATACATCACACTGTTGTGGTGGTTGATTTCCTCAGGATGGTCTTCTGGGGTTTTGGTGCAGTTTGTGGAGGCACAGTTGCAGGTCTCGGAGGAGGAAAGCTATTACTGGAACTTATCCCCAGGCCTCCATTTTCAAGGTGGAACGGAGGCAGCAGAGGCGGAGGAGGCGGCAGAGGGCACTGGTGTGGAGGCTTCCCCATGAGGCGGGCAGGCTCGCTGTGCAAGTGCACCTCCCTGTTTTTAATGTTATATCGAACATCACAGTCAGGACAGTAGCCATGGTACTGCACTTTTTCACTAAATCGTACCCGTTCCCTTGTCCCTGGCGGTGGACATCGTTCTTTCTCAGGTCTATGCATCGGAGGCTGCACGGCGACTTTTTCCAAATTACTGTTGGGTATACAGCATACATCCCCATTCGGGACACGGTTTGGCCCTCCTGGTAAGCCCCCATTTCGCAACAGGGTCCCATTTGTCTTCACAGGGTTGGCAGAAGGAAGCGGCCTCGGGGGCTCTTCGCACTTGACCGGTGTCAGCCGCGGAGGCGGAGGGGGTGGGTTGGGTTTCCTCAGCACGGTGAGGATGGCGGAGGGGTGCGCGGGGGGCTTAATGAGTGGCGTGCTGCCTCGCAGCTTGACCTTCTCCAAGCTGGAAGCTGTGGTGCTGCTGGAGCTGCTGTTGAGCGTGTCTGTCTTGGAGCTGTCCGTCATCTCATCCTCCAGCTGCAGGTCGGATGTCAGCGTGTCAATCTGGTCGACAACCTGCACAACAACCAGAACGGGAACATTGAGAAAAGCTTTCCATGGTGAAAATAAAAGTGCCATCCACAACCATGTTTTAGTTCCCTGATCAGGTCTGAAGTATTCAATGTTTTTGACCATTGTTCCTTTTTCCTTTCTGCCAGCATAATAATTACAATAATAATAATAATAATAAATTAATAATAAACTAATAATAAACAGCAATAAAAACAACAATAATAATGGGACAGCTAGCTTGCTAGCTCAACACCTGAATACAAAACAAATGCAACTTGCAATATATTCTGGAATGAAATTCTGTTTCTTCTCCCCTAGGGTTTACTTGGCAATATCATTGTACGTGAACTGTAATCCTTCAATAATATGTTTTGCCTTCCAGTGCAGGAGGAGACTGAATTATTTAACTTCAACTTATACATGACAGTTTCTGAATCCAAATCTACTGCAGGGTAGCTCTCAGCTTTGACCTGTTATAGAATCTAGACTTAAATATGCATCTCAGTATTGGTAGTATTATACATGTACAGTGGTAAGTTTGATACAGTCCTTTTCAAATATTTTCTACATAAATAATTTAGGTATAGAGAAGCAACTATCTCCTCACCCAATATCAGACTGCATTTTCTCCTATTGGGAATATTTTGCTCTAGATTTGTTATCTTTCAAAGCCATCCTGAGATAGCATCTCTTGCATGAAAAGCAGCTTGGTTTCCAAAGTTACAAGTATTTATAAATTGTGCATTTTATTCTAAGTTCCCTTCTAAGTTTCATAGTTTTGATTCTGATCTCTTTTAGTTTTACTATTTCTTTTTTTTTTCCTTCTTTTTATGAAGGACATTTAACTAAAGGTACCTTTACTAGCTAGGCAAAATGTGCAATATAATAGTTAAAAGTCCATCCTGAAAATTGTATTTCACTTAGTAGTGATAAAATTAAGCCAGTCTTAACCTAAGAGTAACTACAGAGAACAAAGCACAGAAACTATTTCCAGGTTAGAAAACTGATCTTTCTCTTTGCCTTATTTCCTTAAAAAATTCACATTAAAAAAAAAAAAAAGAGCTGTACAAATAGAAGAACTCATGCTTGGAGTAACTATGGAAGACCTGTGACATTCTTGTGGGCAGGTGGAGGCTAGTGGGGCATCCTAGCACATGTCAAATGAAATCAGATGCCTCTGCTTGGGCTACCGCATCAAGTTTCAACTATGTTCCTTTCAGATTTTCATTTTTGCTTCCTATTATCATTATTTGATCATCATACTGTTTATTTCAGAGTAAATCTATTTTAGAGTTAAAAAGCCGTATGTTAACAACTGCAAGAAGGTGAAAGTGATTACTGAGGGCAGCAACTCTTGAACCATTTGGTCAGCCCCCAGGAAACAGTAAATGAGAAAGGCTAAATACCATAAAACGAAAGAACTGTGCTGTTTTCATTGCTTAAGCTATAATCAAGAGTTTTGTATTTTAAATGCTCAAAATTCAAATTTAGTTCACTTTATAAAGGTCAAGACCTTCATTCTCCTAAAAGTAGCAAACACAAAGGAAGCCATGATGTAGGAGGAGAACTTCAAAATCCCTTTCAAAATTTTTACTCTACTTTTTTTTTCTTTTCCAGATCAAAACAGTTACAACTATATTTAGAGTTAGAAGCCCTAATCACATTTTGTTTCAGTCTTTACTTCAGCATTTCTTTCCAATAAAGGATAAAGAAAAAAATATACCCTTAGAAGACAGACATATTCCCCAAGTAATCAATCCATGAAAGGCCCAGATGAAATAGGCATATCCTAAATTTCTCCTCCAGGGTACAGCATACACCCACTTTTGAAACCTCCAAAGTAAAAGTCTGTGATAAGACAATACAAGAATCATAGCGAGAAAGGGAAGAAACTCACATTATCACCATATATTACAGAGAGACACAAAAAACTTTTCAAAATGAAACAGTGAATCTAAAGGCATAAGGAAGTGACATATGTTCAGGGAACTAGGAAATTCAAGCCTCTCTCTGTAAATTTTGTCTGGATTTGTATCAACATTAGGTCCTGCTTGTATATGGTTGAATATATCAGTGAACCCTTTCCTGGAATCCAAGAGGTAAAGTGTTTGCAAACTATCAGCGATAGCTGCAGAAGTTCATGAAGATGATTAAGGGACAGGAATATCTATTGTACGAGGAAAGACTAAGAGAGGTGGGCCTATTTAGCCTGGAGAAGAGAGGACTGAGAGGGGATCTGCTCAACATGTTCAAGTACCTGAGGGGTGAATGTAGGGAGAGTAGGGCCAGGCTCTTCTCTGTGGTGGCTGGTGACAGGTACAAGTTGAAACACAGGAAGTTCCACCTCTACGTGAGGAAGAACTTCTTTCCTGTGAGGGTGCCAGAGCCCTGGCACAGGCTGCCCAGAGAGGCTGTGGAGTCTCCTTCTCTGGAGATCTTCCAAACCTGCCTGGATGCCGCCCTGTGCTCTGGGTGTCCCTGCTGCAGCAGGGGACTGGACTGGGTGATCTCTAGAGGTCCCTTCCAGCCTCAACCATTCTGGGATTCTGTGAAGTGACAACTGCAGTACAAACTAAATGAATCCCATGGCACACAGAGAAATAAATGATGATGATGATGATGATAAAAGATCTTACAGAGCTGAAGGCAAGAGAGAAATAAAAGACATATCTATAAAGATGCTCAGCTCTGAAGTATTTGGTAGCTTTGGTGAAAACATATTGGTCTACATTGCAGTATCAGATAATACTACAAGTTAGGACCTGGTTGTGCTACAACGTTATGTAAGAACTGAATTAAAATGCCAAGAGCAAAAACTTAGGAGTTTCTTTTGAGATTAGCTTAGTCCTGAAAGTCCATGACACCCCCCTCAAAGTGTTTTTGAAAGTATGCAGACTATAAAATTCAGTATCACGTGTGAGGAAAGACAAAACAGTGGTCATGGCAAAAATAGCTATGCAAAGATCCCATAGTAATTATTTAAATGAACTAAAAATCTTTCTAAAGTTATTATAATTCATTCATAATTTCCAATATTGAATTCCCAATAGAGAAAAAAATGTACAAAATTCTGTTTTATTTTTTTTCCTATAGCTCCAATCACAAGCGATGGCTTCCTTGCTCTAGGCCTGAGGTATGTGACAAAAAGATGCTCTTCTCTCCACAGTGCCCAAAATAAATCTACTATACACACTATGGAAACAAAACTGGCTATTTATTAATCTGAGACTGACACATTAAAGGTTATATTCCATTGTTGCTATGAGGATATTGCTGTAATTATGCATCACTCGTGTCATAAAATGGCAGCTATTGATGATAACACCATTTGAGTCCATTCGAACTGCCTCTTTGATGGTGCAAAAATGCTCTGTAGAATAATAGGGAATTTCGGCCTTAAGAACAGTCCTTGAATTTAAATGACTAGAGAGTTTATCTCTTGCCCTCCAGCAAGTATATAGTACACATTTGAAATTCTATGTCACCTACCCATTTGTAAAGCAGAAAAAGAACACAAAACATCTTTGACAGCACAACAGAGTTTATCTGTCCAGATTCATTCTCACAACAAGTTGTGATCCTATTTACAGTTGTTTTCTCTTGGTCTTTTGCCCCCGGAGGAAAAATTCAAATAGGATGAAAAAGTAACAGAGAATAGGTGACTAACACGCTAGAATTGATGCAATAAATAAATAAATGAATAAATAAAACAAAAAAAGACAAAGTTGAAAGTTAAAGTAGCTCGATCTCTATTCTGTGGGAGTGAAAGAAAGAATACTTAAAAATGATGCAAAAATGATTTTTCAAATATGAAAAATTGTACATGTTTATCTGTATTAATACATGCATTGAGCCCAAACCTTTCATCCTCACATCTATATTCTTCAAAATGTTTTGTTTATATTGTCATTTTAACAGTAAAATATGCACAATAATTTGGTGCCTTCACTATACAATGAACAGAAAATTGTACTATTGGGGTAAAGCAAATTTAAGACGGATACCATTTTTATCTTTCATCTCCGGTTTATTGATTAACAATTATTTTGCATTTGCATGTTTTTACATTTTTATGCAAACAATCATTTTCTTCTGTATTCCCAAGACTAAACAGAACTTCAACAAAAGCAACAGCACTGGTAAAGCAGGGGCGTAAAAATTATATTCATCATTTAGAAAAGGTAATCAATTGTTTTGAATTAAATCTCATCTCTACCAAAATTCAAAGAGCAAGGGTTAATTTAAAAATCTAACACTAGCTAACAGCAATTAGCAATAACACAGAAATTCCTCAGTGAACAAAAGAAGAATTAGATAAAAAGAAAATCATTACATTCAGTAGATCTGGGGAAAAAAAAAAAAGTTAGCTATAAACATATCATCTAAGAAATAGTTTAATGCCCAAATGCACTAATGCTTCAAAATATGTTAGCTGAAGTGGTACACCAACTCACATTGCAAGCCACTTCTCGTTGTTGAGTACCTAATCACAGGAAAAATTAATGTTGCATGATCATAAGAAGATGACAGATCTTGGCTAGAGCAAATGAATGCCAAGACATTTGAGTTCTTGTTTTTCAGTGCACTAACGTTTAATATCTTTTAAAATTCTTGTAATAAATCTCTATCCAAAAAGATTTGCACAAGATATCTACAGTAATAATTTCAATATGATTGATTGTAGAGTTACAAAATAGAAAAAAATATATTGTAGGAAGTAACCTGGGGTACTTTCCTAATATCAGCTAAAACCAAATATTTAGAATATGCTATAGATATTTCAGATGTTTTACAGAGAAGTAATATACCAGGTTTCTCTGCACTTTCACGTTTGCATTAGACACACCCACACACAGAGGTATCCCCGCCCCCCCCCAAAAAAAAAAGAGAATGTGAATAAAACCAAAAACTAAATGACACATAAGTGTTTAATTTTAGTATAATCGTAGGTTAAAGAAAGGTTATGAATCACATAACCTATCAATGAAGTACAAATAAAAAGAAGTGGTCAAAAGATAATCATCAAAGTTGTGAGGGAAGGAATCACTGTGCGCTCCAGAGAGGATGTGGATGAAATGAAGTGCTTGTGCAGAACCTCACAAATTGCCATTGAGAAAAGCAAAAGAAAACATTAAATTGGCAGGGATTGATCTGGGCTGACAACTTGCCAGGTAACATTTAGGAAGAGTACGCAATATGGCTGCACAACTAGGATTAAAGATAGGGGTGCAAAATAAAGGCTCAAAGGTACTCTGGGCACATTTTACATTTACAGTATCAAAGGCGATAAAGCTAACGTAAATGAGGGAATGAATATTGTAGACGTCAACCCTGAGACTCGAATGTGTCAAGAAAGCTGGGAAAGAAAAGATAGATATGAATGTGTGCCTCTCACGAGGGGTTAGCCATGAACCAGAACGGAGAGTGAAAGTCCCAGGAATATCTATGAAAAGTACTGCTCATTGAAAGCTTACACACATAGTTTTTAACATTTATACATGTATATATATGTAGAGAGACTTATAAAAGTGCTATAATAAAATTATATGAGTTTTTCCTCCACCTCTAAAATTAAGCATGAATTAAATATGATTTGTGTAACATTTATAAAATGAACCGTAAACAAATTAGAATTAAGGCTTATTATTTGGACTGCATCTTAAAATGCTGCAGAAACTGAAGAGCTCCATGCTGATGATGTAGATGGATACAATCTTATGATATGATGGATATAATCTTATGATATCTCTACTTCAGTATTTATATTACAAGCATGTATTTAGAGTCAGAGAAATTCTGTGCTTAAGCCACAGTTGCACAGGAAATGAGTTGTTCCTAAGAAACTGCTTATCCCTTGAGAACTTTTCCAGGTGGAGGAGGATCTTTTGTGGAGGAGGGAGAAGAAAGAGGGAGGGAAGACATGGAAATCGCAAACAACCATTTGTAATGCTACCCTACCCTATGATAAAATCCATCCCCTCAATTCTAATAAATTCTTTGGATTAAATTACTGAAACAATATAGAGCATGATTAAACTGTTGCTCTTCCACTGAGGTCAGTTTGCTGTCCCTACTTAAAGTGTCTGACAATATATTTCAAGAAAATGTTTTGGAATTATCAAAAGCAGCCAATGCTTGCCTAACACTTCTCATGCTTGAGGTACTTTTATACATTTTATCTGTCTTCTGCTTCCTCTGTTAAGGGGTATTTATGGGTGAAAATTCTGTCTCAATTAGACCAATACTCAAAACTCCAAATTTCTTACTTGGGGCCAGCACCTCATTATGAGAATTCACCTTGGCAATAATGAGACTTAAACATGACATAGAAAGTGGTACTCACTATTTATTTTACTTCTTAATTGTATTCTTAAACTTCTATTTCAAAAGACGATTGACAGCTAGTCACAAGAGAATTTTGCAGTGTTTTTGTGTGCTTATGCAGTGTGCATCCACGAATGGATATTTAATCTACTGAGAATTTTATTATGTCCTTACAACAAATGTTTTGCCAGGTGTGTTTTTCTGCTCTTCTAAAGGCAGGAGGGAATTTAAGCAGAAAGGTGCTGATGTTCAAGGACTATATAAACAATTGTCTGCATCCAGTTCGCTCCAGAAAACTGTTGTGGTTTTTTTTTTTTTTTTTTTTGGTCTTCCCTACTCTTCAATGAATTAAGAAAAGCAGTATACTACTAGAGATACACAAACCTTCCAGGCCATAGAGCTTAAAAACTACAGTTTTTCCTCTGGTGTCCATCTATTTTCATTGTTCTGATTTTTTTTAACGGTTCATATGGTTTTATGAGTAGGATTTCTACATTGATTTGCTTCTATATAGACTAGCACCTCTTAAAACAGCTGCATATGCAAAAAGTAATTGGTACTTAGCTGTGATATTACTTGTGAGATGGAAAAATTATAATCCATAGATTACTGTTTAGTAGTATACTACAGCAGTGTGCAGTTATGAGATTGGATATAACAGTTTGATGGAAGTTCTGTAGGAAAGGAACAGGCACATGTGGACACTTAACTTGTCTGCATTTTAAATGAATCAGAACTCAGTTAGGTCATGAGACTAGTATAAGTTTCTGCTTGTTCATGTTGAAAAATAATAAAAAAAGGAAAGCAAAAACAAGCACCAAAAATAAAACAAAACAAACAAACAAAAAAAAAACAGAAAAGGGAACAATATTTGCTGGTGTTCTTTAATGATAAACCAGCATCCTTTTACAATAAAATAGTAAGCTCAAAGTTTGCCATGGATTTTTTTTCTGCATGTGCAGAAATAAATATGAGACAAACCAGAAGTAGAAACATTTAGTTAACAATAAAACAGCAATCTCCTCTACCACAAAGAGGCCATCCTTGCCTTTAAGTAAAGAACTGGCAAGCACGCTGTGTCAGTAGCTCTAATATGTTATGATCACATCTCTAATCCTACAAGAAATTGCTCACTTTCTATAATTACTACAAGAATCTCTAAGACAGGCTGTCAAACTGTTTACCTTCTCGTCATCTTTATTCATTATATCCTATTGCTACTGGTCTTTTGTTGACAAAAAGGAACATTCAATAAAACTAAGGAAATAGATGAAGGTTTTTCCCCCTGCTAAGTCTTCGCCTGTAATTGCTGAACTACTGCAGAGCTAAATAAAAATGAGAGCGAGGCTCCTGTTCATACTGAGAGCCGGTATAATACCTTGTTCTCAGCTGTTTACAACTCAAGCATCAACAAATATTAAATTTATGTTTTGCATTTGCCACAAGTATCTTCTCCGTTCACCTTCAGTGAATACAGCTTCCAGGTTAAAGATAAATGCACTCTTATCTCCTCCTTATGAAGTTCATGCGATCATTATTTATTACACTTAGGAATCATCACGTTTAATGATTTTTAAGATTTTGAAATGTCTTTTGCCATTCAACTCTTTTTTAGCATTCCATTCTTGTCTACCAACACAAACTGACAACTGTCGATTACTTTTTTTTCAACCGCTTTAATGAAGTGAGTTGTTAGAAAACACAGGAAAACATCCCAACTCTATGAGATTAACTTCAATTTATTTCAAGGAAGAAACAAAAGTGACAAGTGACTAATAAAAGAAAACCTCTTCTTGATATCCTGGATGTTCTGTCATTCTTTGATTTGTGATCGCGTTCACTTCTAAGCTGGCTGTGGTACTATACTATCAACATTTCAGAGGCTTCTGCTCTTGATAAGCTTTTTCTTTAATGAACAGAACGCATTAAGGACAAACAGTACATGTTTTTCTTCTGAGATAACAATGAATACACGTTTGTTCATTAACTTTGCCTAGTAGATCACAGAAATAGTTGACTTTTTAAAGCATGTTCACAGGAAGTAGGGATGTCTTGTTCTATATTCACTTCTACCTAACTAAGCTATCATGAACTATATTTTATTCTGTTACTAAGGCTTACATAGACTCAGTTCCAACTTCAGCTGTCTGTTCACTGAGGTCCAATAATTGACTTTTTTCAGGGAGGGGAAGATGGAGGGGGTAGTTAGTTTCAGCTGGGTCAGTACCTTGATCTGACTTCTTGCTTGATTGAATGGAAGCTCATGCTGGCCCAGAGACATCAGCCCATGGCAGGTAACCAGTGACAGTAATGGAGATTGACCATCTCCTCTGGGACAATTTGCATTTGTGTTAGTTTAAAGCAACTGTGGCAGCCTAAATGAGAGTGCAGGCGCTCCTATTCAGCCACATTACCGAACGGAGCAATGGAGTAACACAGGCTTTCCAAGGTAAGAAAAAGAGGGAAATAAGGATCGGAATTTCAAAACAGATCTGAAAATTTGTGTTCAAAAAAGTTCACTAATGAATTTGGACATCTAAATAACCATCAGATTTTCAAAGATGCCATTTATGCTAGAGGTCTCTACTTTTGTTGGGAGTATCTGCTTGTGCCAAGACAGACCTGTAATAAATGAGGCGGCAGAGTATGAAAACAATCAGAAAGGAGCTTAAGAATATTCACAGATTAGAGACTTGAATGGCCCTGTGTTGGGCCCTGTTGTGATTTTGATCACCACTACAATCAGCATGGCAATGTTAAAAAAAAAAAAATGTTCAAGAGGATGGACAAGCAATTACATTAATACATATTAATTTCTATGAAACTGAATTTGGATTAGAAGCACATTTACAAAGCTTTCTAAGACAGGAAATTGCAAATAAAAGTCAAAAAATAGCTGCATTAGGAAAGATCAATGGTCCGTTTAGTTTAACGTTGTGAAAAATGCCAAAAAGCTGACGTCTAGGAAAGAACATAAGAATACAGTGGTCACAAAAACATCTCTGCAAAAACTATCCCAGCCTCATACATTTTTCTACCTCAAAGACTTCTTAATAGATTTTGCATTTAACGGATCTTGACATATTTTTCTACCATGAACTTGCCTAAACTCTGCTCTAGTCCATAGAAGCTTTTAGCATCTGCAGCATTCTGCAGTAAGAACTTTCTCAACTTAAATTACATGGATGAGCCACCTACTCCTGCTTCCAGTTGGAACTGTATAATACTAAACCCTGCCTGTTTTGTAAAACCATAGTTGTCTTGATGTTATAAGTGTCTGTACAATACTAAGTCATTACAAAAGGAAACAAAGACTCTGAGTTGGCTACAGCTAGCCGTCCTTCTCTAAAGTTTCAGCAAAGTTTTTGCAGCATAGCAAGCAAGTCACATTAATAAATAATTATGCATAGTTATTGTAGGGCATCATAGTACATTTCTAGGAATGCAGCTGATATTTGAGGCAGTTCACATTTTCGGGCAGATTCCAAATTCAGCTTCCAGGAGATCACACTGAATAGTAGCTCAGGGAGGAGGACCCCATATTGCAGCACAGCTAGCCTGAGATTTGTCAGCATTGGGATATCCAACAGATAAATATACATTAAGCAAATGTATGCACAACCCAACTCTATAAACTTTCTGTAAGCATTTTCAGCTATTTTTCCCATTTATTTCAGCAAATGTTTTTGCTAAACAACAGGTCAGTAATTTCAGGAAGCTAGTACTACCCTTTGCAGTACATTTATACAGAGTCATTGACTCTTCCTCTGCATATGTATGAGCTCAGAAATTCATCGTTATCAAAGACAGACTGTATTTAACTACATTCTGACATTTGGCAATAGACTGAACATCAAGTTAGGCTAGATGTAACCTTATAAATGGAAATTGAAGAATATGCTTCAGAAACTTGGGAATCGCGGGAATCTAAAAAGGTCATTAAAACTCCATTTTATCTCATATTTCAGTGACGTGAGCTGGAAAACTCAGTCAAAACCCAGAAAGAAAAGGTTTCCGTTTAGGGAAGGAAGGAAAAAAAACAAAAGGAAGAAGAAAGGCATTTGAACTGCTCTCCTGATGCATCTTTAACATCTTACATAGAATGGTAATTTCTCTGCTTACCCCTTGGAGTGAAGTTTGCCAGAGAGGTTGCCTGCAAGAACAGAGAGAGAGGCAAACCCAGGTAGCTGGCAGGTATTCATATCATGAAGGATAGTGCAATTACAATTCCTGTCATGGACAAAAGAAGAATCCTGATAAAATGATGATAAATAAACAGAAACCTGAGAAAATACAGGAAAAAAAATAAAAGGCTAAGTAAAGGACGTTTAAAAGAACCTCACCAAAAACACCAGCCATTTCAAAGTATTAACTGAAATGTAAGCTCATGTTTCCTATGAATGATGCATAGGTTCACACCTGCCATGAAACATTCATATCTTCTCACATTTGACTACATAAGA
Source organism: Crypturellus soui (assembly GCA_032275445.1). Taxonomy (NCBI): domain Eukaryota; kingdom Metazoa; phylum Chordata; class Aves; order Tinamiformes; family Tinamidae; genus Crypturellus; species Crypturellus soui. The sequence goes on along the minus strand of JAUBNY010000635.1, from coordinate 3,709,945 downwards.
GAATAATTAATTTTAAGAAAGTAAAAGGGATTAATCTGTTTATGTGGTGTCAAATCCAGGAACATAAACAGATCGTGCTGATTTTAACTGTGGGAAGGGATTGCAATGATTTTACATGTAGTCCTTACCTGAAATGAAAGACAAACTACATCTTAGAGTCAGCAATAAAGAAGAAAACTCCCTTCTGAATTATCAGCAGTCCTGTGCTCTGCTTCCCTCTCCTGCCCAATAACTTAAAACAAAGACCCAAACTGTGCAAGCACAAAAAAAAATAATCTGCATATTTGAAAAATGACATTGGTGGAATACCTCCTAGGGTGGCAATATTAATCAAGCATTCTTCAATAAGGGAGTCCAAGAGTTGTGCACAGATCTGGCACAATGGCTTCAGGATGACAATAAAAGATACACAACAGCCAAAAAAAAAAAAGGACTTCCAAGTACTGGAGGAAGAAATGAGGATTATATAACAAAATATGTTGGAAGTCCATTTTCATCTCACTCACAGTGAAAAAGTCAAGCCACAGAAACTTATGGGGAAATAAGAAATTTTTCTTTTATTTTTCCCTCTACTTATACCTCTAACATATCAAAAAAAATATTATTAGTAGTATTTCTTTTGCTGTTTTCAGGCTTGGCTTCAGTAGTTTAAATATAGTCCGCGTGATCATTTGAGCTTACGAAAATAATGGAACATAAGATGATGATCATTTTCTGTATGGGAAGACAGCAGCCTCCTATTTACTCCATTTCTGAAAGTATATACACATTGTACAAAGGGAATCATCCAACTAACATATTACTTTGACTATATTTCACTCTGAATTCACTGAAATTTAAACTGCATTTTTGGAAACACAAGGTCTGTAGAACACTGATTTTTTATGCTACGGGATAAGAAAATAAAGGCCATTACCTGCAAGCTCGGTTACTTCCCTAAAATGCCTGTATACCAATGTGCGAAGCATGGGGAATAAGCAAGAGGAACTGGAAATCTGTGTGCGGTCCCAGCGCCACGATCTCATTGGAATCACAGAGACGTGGTGGGATAGCTCGCACGACTGGAGCGC
>JAUBNY010000635.1:3695051-3708775 GCA_032275445.1 Crypturellus soui | reverse complement strand
CAGAGAGGTTGTGGAGTCTCCTTCTCTGGAGATCTTCAAGACCCGCTTGGATGCAGCCCTGTGCCACGTGCTCTAGGGGGCCCTGCGTGTGCAGGGGGCTTGGACCAGATGACCTCTAGAGGTCCCTTCCAGCCTTAGGCATTCTGTGATTCTGTGATTCTATGATTCTAAAAAAGATGAAGCTGCACATAGTAAACATTGAAACATAATTCTTTAAATCATGGACACAAATTAAGGCATTTAAAAGACACACTGAAAGTCAGTATTCAGTGTTTATGTGCACGTGTACATGCATGTAAAAAGGCTTCCTTGTAAAAAAGGCATGAAACTAAAAATGAAATTGTATAAACACATGCTTCAGTAAAACTCCTTGGCTGTGAGATCCACAGACTACTTTGGTTTAATATATAGAGACTGGAGAAAACTGTAACTTGATACCATGGTGCATCTTCTAAATCATTTATTATATATATATTTATTGTATATATATTTTAAAATAATCATTTTAGAAACTGCTACTTAGTGTTGTATTTATTCTAAATACAGGCAATACTATTGAAAATGGTTGTACACTGACAAAACCTAGGTAATAATTACAGACTAACAATTTTTTGCTGTAAAACTGGTTCACAAAGATTATAAATACAGTGATTTTCATAACAGGAAATCACAATTTGTGAATATTAAATATTTTTCTACAATACAGTTTACATTACTAATGTAAACTGAATGTAGAAGTTCCTTAAATTATGTGCACCCCCAAACATGAATGTGTACTATGGAGGCATAAATAGTTTTCTAGGTATGCTCTTCAGATAGATTCATAAGAGCTGGTATAAAAAAATATGTTTTTGAATCTGATCATAATAAAGCTCTGAAAAATACTTTCAAATATTCAGCATACCCAAAAACATTTTTTTCAGAAATTGATAAACAACTCTATTGCAATTCCTTTACATTAACCCCAGTCTTGTGCATTAGGTGACATTCTTTGACACTAAAAAAATACCACATAATTAGAAAGACTGTTAACCAGAATTCTTCCTGTTCATGTGACAGTTGAAAAAAGGCTCCAGAAACAGGTATTTATTGTCCTTTCATTCTACAAATAAAAGTTATTCTTGATGAAAAGTCAATATATCTTTTTGGAAACCACATGTAAACCTGCTGGATTTTTTGATTAACAGGAGCTTATTAGCAAAATACTGCTCTAAACCTAGATGGACTCTGCATTTTAATAGTTCAGCATCATTTCTGTTATGGCTCTAAAGCCACTAAGCACAAATGCAATGTGAGAGAAATTCATATTAATCTCAACAGTCATTAAAATACATTTTCAGCAGAGCTGGACACAACTTGAGGATTTAGCTTAGCAGGCACATTTCCAAACAGCTATTTTGGCTTTAAAACATTGCACAATACATTAAAATTGCATTTTAAATCCACAATTTGACAAATCCAAAGTTCACAGCAAATTTTAGCTGAGTGAGAACACATTTTTTTTTATATAGTAGAAATCTTTTTACAGTGGAAATCTACCAAAGCAGGAGGGCTTTTTTTCCAATCTGACATTTCTGAAATAGTCTTTATACAGATACACGTTCACTGAAAGACAGACCTTCCCTTCATGTGAAAGGTAAACACATGTGCCTTGATAAAAATAATTTTATAGTAATTATTTAAAATAATTGATAATTATTATTATTATATCATGAAGAAGTTACATAACTCCTTCAGTGGAAATCTCTTAAAACATGGCCCAGGTGGGCAGTCTTCTTCCCTTGCTCTCTTGGCAGGCTGCAGGCCAGCGCTCCTGCGGGCCAAGTCTGGAAGTGAATGAACTTCAATCTCACACCAGGAAGGAGACAATAAAGGATCTATTGCAATTACTGCTCCATTGACCCCACTGAAGACTCTGTCTGACTTCCTCCCTCCGGATGTAGCATACAGAATACATGATGTAAGAGAACCCAAGATGAGGCTGCACCACTAATAAATAATAGTAACAGATCAGCTGTTACTGAACAAAAGTAATCACCGTGAGCATTTAGCTTTGAAATGAATACTTGGTTGCCTTCTAATTATTAGCTGCTCCAAGTTAAAAGAGTTCTGCTCACAAAATATTTAAGAAATTTCATTTGAAGTCATAGAATATTCTATTGTGAGCAAATATGTTAATATTTATGGATAATTTCTTTTTAGGTCATGTTAAAGAAATGGACACACAAGGGAAATTCAAAAATAAAGACCTTTTATGCCATTCTTTCTTTGATATACTCTATATACATCGTATATGTCATAATGCTGAAAAGGGTTACTGAGTCTCAGTGCTTTGTGGCTTTTGGTCTGAGCCTCATTTTGATGCAACAATCTAATTATTCAGAATGAAAGGATAATAATGGTACGACCTAGGCACAATAGGATTTAGTTATTTAAGGCCTAGATAGATACATAAATCTGATCCCTTTGAATCATTAGGACAGTTTTATTATTTTAAACAGTGAATAACAGCAAAGTGTAACTGAAGGTGGTTCTACAAATACAGTTAAAATAATTTAGCAGTAATTACACTGTTCATGTTAACATAATATGAATACTGCAGAGAGAGCTGTTTAAAAAAAATGAAGTAAATAATGCAATCTAGTGTTACATGTTTATATAAGTGACTGCTTAGTCTATAATTAAAGCTGAATTTAATCAAAATCACATTTTTCAGGGCTTGAAGAAGCTTTCTATTTTCCCTCCAGTGCAAATAATTTAACAAATGCCATACATTAACCATGCTCAGAGAGCGAAGGTGAAGGAGAGGGTAGAGCTCATGTCTGCAATCAGATACACGCTCTATTTGCTTAGCCATACAAACACTAATCGAGCTTCTTTGGGAGGTGTTTGAGACTTAGAAAACCTTCTGCTTTCAAATCTATTTCTAGTATTTGTGCTATTAAAGACCCCAAAGAGCAATGAAGAAGTCTGACCTTAGAGACATCCTTGGAGACAATTCCAAAGCCGAGGACCATGGCCCTGGGCATCTCAGCAGGGGCTCAGCCCCGGTGAGCTATAGAGACTCCTGTCAAACCCACTTAGCCCTTCTCTAGCTCAAATAAAACAAATAAAATAGAAAAGCAACTACTTCCCGTCACTCTCAGCACCTTTAGTTAGGCATTTGGCTCTTGGTTTTTCTCACTATACCACTCCAATTCTACTCATGGTTACAAATCCAGCAAATTATAACAAAGGAATTTTCCTTGGCATTTGCACAGTCTGTGAAGGAGAACGTTTTAACTGACATACAAACAGCTTCATTTTTACCAGGTTTTTATAGTGAGTTAGTAGATTCAAACAAGGACATTTTACTGTGATGAAAGCATGCACTAAAATGCTCCTGCATTACCAGAAATGACTGAAGAAATGTTCAAAACAAAACAAAACAAACAAACAAAAAAACACTCAGAGACACTATTTCACTATTTAACTGTTCCAGATATCTCAAGATCTGAGAGCTTGTGTTATTTGTAACACATTTATACTCCCAACACTTCTGAACTATTAGAAAAGAAATGCTACCATTACTTACGGATTAGGAATCAAGGATTCATTTTTCTTTTGGGGGGGGGGGGGGGGGGGAACCATGCCACCATATTTTTACTGCTTCTAGTCCAGCCATTCTCATGTGTATGCAGTTCTGCACTAGCCTGTTGTCACAGCAAACAGAAGCTGAACTGACTCCTCTGTGGCATAGGTTTCCATTAAGGGTGCCTGCTTTTGCTGTCTTTTAATGCAAGGGAAGCACAACTTGTCAGAAGTGCTTATTAAAGACTGAAGGTGACATTCAAGGGGTCTATTTCCATCAATAAATGACTAGTTGCATCACAGCAAGACACTGCAGTAGCGAACTACGTTGATACTGAAAGTAGAAAACAGTTACAGAAAGGATTTGCAAAAACATAGCTGTTAGGGGGCAAAAATAAAAATAGCAATGCCCTGGCTAGATCACACAGAGTAGCGAACTGTGTTCAAGATTCATCATAACATCTGCAATTTACTCACCAAAGATATTGCCAAAGTGATTCCCACCTTGAAACAAATAGATGATACTCAGCCTTTGAGGCTTTAATCTGTATTCTGGCATCCTGGCTCAGCAGCTTCAGTTGAGTGAGCAAAACAAAAAAATCTACAGAATACAGAATAATATTTTAAAGATATGTATATTAATAATTACTTTTATGATTACTACAACAATGCTAGGAAAATCTGACCCACAGAGACAGGCAAAGAATTTTAGAATTTTTCTATGCTGGACTGCAGGGCCTTCCTTCTAGGAGATATGAATATTTGTTTTTTTGTTTTTTTGTTTTTTTTTTTTTTAAACAAATATATACACACATAATATGGCATAGTATGCCAGAAGCATGATTTCTGTTCAGATTAATTGTGCAATCCTTCAAGTACTAAATCATTTCTTTGACTGCCACCCACATTACTAATCTACTTTGAAGAGTCTCATACCCAGCCCTTATAATTCCCAATCCCTTTCAGATAATTGCAGTACTTGTGGCAGCAGGAATGAAATGTTTTGTACCTATTATGTGAAAGTGGTCTTTACATGTAAAGTATGTTATTTTACCTGTGCTGATGGCAGGATGCAGAGAGAAGCACTAGAAAGATCCTTGCTTTTCAATGCCCTCAAGACAATGGAACTCATCATGATTTGCTTTATTTAAAATAAGATGCAGTCCTATTATCAAACAGACTGCTTCTGGCAAGAAAAGACCTTGCTTACAAAAGGCCTTTGGCACATGCATTAACATTTCACCATAAATTTCACCTGCTATTGCTGTGCGTTAGATACTCAAGACAATAGTGAACAGGTTACTGTTTTGCTTTCTGGGCTTTCAGTAAAAAGAAATGGCAAAATACTGGCAAGTTGTAAGGCTGGTATTAACATCTTAACACTGAGACCTAGAGTTTCAGAGTCAAGATTTTATGTAGGTTTTCAGAGTTTACATAGATTCACAAAACTCTCCTGTATACTAAGATAAAGTGTATATATATTGCATACACTGAAGTACTTCAAACTTTGAGAAATAATATATCATCTTTATTCCAAAAAAAAAGCAATCCAAAATGCCTAACAAAAATGCTCAGATTCTACAAATTAAGGTTTCGGATTTTTTTTTTTCCGATGAAGATCACTGAAAACTTATGGATTTACAATTAAGTTTCTTAAAGGCCTCTTAAAGAGGCTATTAGTTTAACGTGAAACACAGGCATATACTTAAGTTCAAAATATAAGCTCTGGCATAAGGCAGCGTAAGAACATCCATGAGAACTCTTTATCCATAGACACAGAGAAATTATCTTCCTGGTAAAGTTGTTTCTTTTCAACTAGATATCATATATTAAAGGCAATAATTGGTGGATAAAGATCATTTAACATACTTCCAAATTAGCTTTTAAAGTTTTGTACATTTAAGTTCATACAACACTAATAATTAATACCATGTACTAACTACTACTATTAAATATCATTGTCTGGTTTCATTGTTCACTTTTGTGTAGCATGACTGTGACACACTGCAGCTATCCCCTTGTGCTAGAGTCCTAGAGTGCTAGAGAATGTAACAGAAAAAAATAAACACTTGAACTTACAAATGAAGGCTACAGTTATTTCTGCTGTTCTTAACAACAGAAGAATTAAGAAGAACAGAACAGAGAATTAAGACAACTGAAATGCTGCTGTGATATTTTGCAGCAGCAAACAAGCTGGAGATCACAACTTCTGTTTTTTGATGTTTGTTTGTTTAAATCACAAGACTTGTAACATACCAAGACTAGATTACATTTTTGGGCTAGTAACTATTATGGTGGCTTTTTTGCACTGATCAAACCACTACAGAAGAAGTTTCCATTGATGGTGTCATGATTATAGCATATATTTTTGTTTGGTCCTCATTTTTATGAATTTTTAAAATGAATTATTTCTGCTACCTTGAGATCAAGGTGTATGAAAATGACATACTAGTGTAATAAAAGTGCAACAATACCATTAGATCATTAAATACAGTATGGCATCACAACTATCACAGTAGAAGAAATAATTGGTAACACTTTTCTTATCCTCCCTCCTGTTGTGATAGAAAAAAAAAAGTCACCTTTCTTGAATGCAGATGATAAAATACCTACAGATTACATGAAGAGAGACAATAGGAAATAGAGCCAGGGTAATTTGTGCCCAGTGGACTGTAATTTCTAGCCCTGCAATTGGCATGACTGGTATGTTAAGTCGAGAAAGCAGCTTCATCTATGTATGACCCAATTTTTTGCTTTATTTGTTGTCCTGTACACTCTGGAACAGGAGTTATGCTTTCGTTGTGTGCAGAACCCTTGCAAGGTCTCCATTATAACTTACTGTTATCCTACAATGCAGAGGATTGGGGAGAACAATATTGGCTATTTCTGTTTCCAGGAAGGTTCTTTCTACAAAAGGATAAACATAGCACTTGCAGTCAAGTTTTAAGTGTAAGTGTAGATGTTTCACAAGTGTAAGTGTAGATATGCCTTTAATTTGCTTTCCTTTATAACATATGCACTAGAACATTTATTGGAAAAAAACAACCACCTTCAAAATTCTCCACTTCACAATCAAACTACACACTACAGAACTTCTATCATACATTGCAGTTACTTCAGTTGTGGAAAGCACTTATCTTCAAGGATAAGATATAATTATGTACTACATTTCAGCATATAGTAAATCCCCACTGCAACACTGAACATGTTGCACTGTCACCCTTGCTGACAGGGGAGAACTTGGCAGGCAACAGTCAGCAGCTCATGGCACTACCGGGGGCCTCTTCACTTGTTCAATGCAGCATCAGTAAGTTATACTGCAAGTTAACAAAGAAATATACAGGAAATACTTTTTTTTTTTTCCAGAGGACTACCCAAATTTATAGTGAGAACTGCTAGAAATGTATGAAAATCAATACCAATGGAGTGTTTTAGTGCACAGCAAAAGCAATAACAGCATGTTGCACAAACACGCATTCACTTATAAGCAGATATTGCATGAAATATTAGAGGAAATGCACATACATTGCACCTATATACACTTACAATAGCAGCACGGAGGTAAGGAAGCATAATAAAATGCTCCACTCTTTCATGCGCTTGAATTATGGAGGCTGTTCATATACACAGGTATATGAACAATTCAAACGTCTAGCTTCTCAGACATGAATTAAAATAAGCAGTAGAACCAGAATACTTTAATAAGTCCTAAAATAGAAATGCTGGACTGATAAATATGAGAAAACGTTGTCTGTCTGTATTAAAATGAATAGAAATAAAGCAATTGGAATCTAGTTGCTGAGAAGCTTTAGTGGTTTTTTTCACTTAGACTTCTAAGTGGTCCAATTTCACTGTGAAAACTGGAAAAGAGGGTCTTTCCACCTTTCATATGGTCTGATTCAAATCTTCCTGGTGGAATCACATCCTCAGAGATATCCATTAGCATGAAAACATCCATCTGCCAAAGTGAAAAAGGGAAGCTCACAGACTAGGGATGGTAGTACCAAGGAATCGGGAAGTAAGAGAGAGATTATTTTTTTCTTTTCTTAACAAAGAAAGTGATTGATGTAGTTAGTAAGCATGCTTCTTCCTAGCGAGGCAGACATTATTCAAGATCTAGCTCTTTCTAAAGTTCAGCAAAGACAAAGGCACAGTTACCTACCATCTACAGTTGCAAATTGCAGGCTTTCTAGATTAACAGGATAAGTGGGGCCAAGAGGCAGCATAGCGTCATAGCTGAAAGATTAAATCTCTTAATATTGTTAATAGTTATCATGATTTCTACAAATATTTAACATAGCCATAACACAGGTAATGAAATAAGTTGGGACTTAGTTCACTTCTTACTGAAATCACCATGTATCTAGCCACTGACATCATATCCTCATTCCAGAGTTAAACACAGAACCATCACAAGCAACAAACATTCTGGAAATGGCAGTACCATTATGTTTAAAAAAAGAGGGTGTGAGAAAGAGAATAAAGAAATCATCATGATGATATATCAGGATGCAACAACAAGAATCCTTGATCCAAGATTTTGTGGAGATGCACATGATGATTGTTCATTCTTACAGTTTTTATCTATGGAGTAGATGGAACAATTGTAAGGCATACAAACCTATCTCTATATATATTTATCAGCAGACAAGAGTAGAAGGGTAAATCCCAATGCAGAGAGCCCAGAAGCACAGGGTTTTGCCATTGCCACTTATTGCTATAAGCAAAATGTTCCCTATACAGCTCCCTTTAATAGTTATCTGTGTTTTGTCTTAGAACAGACTTGTGAAAATATGAACTAACAAATCCATTTTGTTGGAATTAATCTTCTGGAAAGATAGAGTACATATTTAAGACAGGCTGCCATTATTTATACTTCTCATAATTAAAACAAGAGAGCTTAATGAAAGCTATAACATTAACCTTTATTTTAAAAAAACTCACCTTAACAAAACACCTAAGTGCATCTTACTCTCAGATTAATGTGTTTACTTACAAAAAGAAGCAAGTCATAATATCTTTATGAAACCAACTGATGGCCAGAACAAACTATACTGGCTTTCAGACGCACAGAATCTTCATTAGGTCAAAACAAAGGGATGAGGTTTTGCTTCCCTCCAGCATTTTATTCAATTCCTTTATATATCCACTTCTTTCTCTCAGTGAAAGAAAAAACTTAAAAAGATAGAACGAAAAAAACATCAGACTGCATTATGCAAGTCCTTTACTAAAACAAGAGTTTATAAGCCATGTTCATTTTGGGCATTCTGTCAAAAGAGAAGGTGAAAACAAATACTTCTGACTCTGAGGTCAGGGAAGAAATAATTTCTTTTCATTATGAAAAATGATAATATAGCAATCTTCCATCCAAGCACTAAGAAATGGTTTGACCAAAAAAGCAATATTCAAGGAAAATCAAATGAAATCCTATTTTCTGTTCACTCACATACTGTCTAGTCAAATCTTTCAAAACTTATTATCCTCAGATACTGTCCACTATCATCACACTATTTTTAACCCCCCACCTTGTTCTGATTAACCGCATAAACAACATGAAAGACTCCTGTCATGATCTCAATATCTGGCATTTCACACATCTATTTGCTCTTCAGATCTTTGGCTGTTATCTTTTGCCAAACAATCTTCCCACAGTTACGGTTCAGTACGAAATTATTTAACATTTGAGCCAAAGCAAAAGAACAACAATGTTAGTTCAAAGCATGTCTGACATTTATACTAGTCAAGCTTTAGAGCAGCTATAGCTAAACTGAATAAAAATCACTTCATGAATATACAGTAATAAAATAAAATTAATTCTCTTTCCAGTGAGTTCCTGTCCTGTTTCTTCCCACAAGCTGGTATGTTCATAAAATGTGAACATAGTTATTTGGTAATAGCTTTGGTTGCAAAGACATCAGTATTCTAGATTGCACCGGTGAGGTACCAAAGAAACTTCACCTATGACAATTAAAGTACTCATTAAAATTTTCATATTGAGCAGTACCATGCATACTCAACACTCATGTAACAAGCAAAAGGGTCGCTTGGATTTTCCAAAGTTTAGTAATCTTTAGCATTACCTTTCAGTTGAAATATGATGAATATCCCAGCACTGTTGCACCTCTCCAAGCTATACAAGTTGTGACCTTCAAAGTAGTAAGCATATTACTGAATTACAGATAATTCCCTTTCTTTCTAGGAGAGAATATCAAGACAATGCAATAATGTATCTTTGCCTGAATGTCTCTTCAACATTGAAATCGAAATATTCTGAGTGACTGAAGGGAAAAAATTGGTGATTACAGGTATCTGAAAGGAATCATACTATACAAATCAGCCAGTTGTAATATATCCATATAATCTCTTTCTCAGTTTCCCTACCATCATTACCAATAAGATGATAGAAAGAAAACTCTGAAGAGTAAGTCAGGCTTCTCAAAAACACATTAATGTTTAAATATAACTTGAATGAAAATCAAAATTTCGTAATGATTATAGCAATGATTATAGAAATCTACCTAGGTTAAAAATGCAAAAACTGTTTACTGCCTCATTGTGAAGCAGTCATGAAACACAGCGTAGCCCTCACAGACCAAGACCTCTACTTAGCCTTATTCATTGCTTCCATGTCAACATGGCACACATCCCTAAGGCAGCCACATGGAGACCCGTGCAACAGCTATACTCAGCTCCAATGTGATGATTCCCACCCTACTGCCAGTATCTACCTCTGTGGACCGAATTTCAGACTAATTACATCCTACTACAGAGTGCTGCAGGCCTAACTTCCTAAAAGTCTTCCTGGAAGACTCCCAGAGCAGTTCTGCAGGAAGAGCACTGTGCCGGCAAGAGGAGCTCCTACTGGCATGTGTGGGGCAGCAACACCGTGAACACTGCCAAACTGAGGAGCACTCCTGGAGTTTCTCTTGCATCGGAGGCCGGGCAAGTTTCAGAACAAAATATTATTTTGTCTCTTACACCCAAGTAGCTCAAGATCAGGATCTGCTCAAAGGGAGAATTCTGTGCACATGCTTTTTGCTGACAATTGAAACTTAATCAAAGAAAAGAATTTGGCTATCTTGAATGAGAGAACTGCCTATTCAAGGTGCAAAAAAAAAAAATAAATTTGAAAATAGAGTCCGTACTTGAGTATAATAAGTAGCTCTTCTAATTTGATTTTTTGAAATGCCTTAAAATTGCATTGCCAATAAAAAGAAAAATACAGATTTGATGCATCAAGGCATTTTCATAAGTTACAGTCATTTTTTAATCTGTTTATCAAACCAAATAAGATTTTTTCTTTTCTCCCTGAAAGGAGCAGATGTATTTCAATTATCTTGATTTACTGGGTTCAAATCTAGCACTGCTTCTGAATTATCCTTATCAGATGTGTTTGCACTAACTACTTTTTTCTGAACAACAAGATACAGATTTACTTTTTATCTATCTCAACTCCACCCTGAAAAAATAAATAAAAAAAGTCTTCCTTACTCTTCGTACTGCTCCATAATCTTTTCCAGAATTTAAATAAACTTTCATGAGAACTTGGTGTACTGGTGTATCTGAAACATTGTATATCACTGACAGTAGCAGGGTGAACGTTAGGTAGATTTTTAGTAGATAAAAAGGATGCCTCTAGAAATTTGCAATTAGTCTGTGTAAAAGATTTTCCATAACACATTATTTTGATTATTTTCATTCAATCACAGAGGCATGTAAGTTCACACACAGTGAAAATAATTCTTTTATCAATGTCAGTGCTTACCTACTTTATTTATTTTTAAAGAATGAGACAAATATGAGTAGTGGAATATTGTACTTCTACTCCTTGAAATGGTCGTCTAACAGAATTTTAAAATATTATGATTAGGTTCATTTCTTTGTAAAGCTTCTTACGCTTCAAAGGAGATTTACATGAAAAAGACTAACAGCAACTCAGAAGAGTGATTACGATTTCCTACAAGAAAGAAATATATTCAAACACTAGTTAGCAGTTTAATGGTCATATAGCATTTGTAAGGTCACTGAAAATGAAAGTGATTATGTTGTTTACAGAATATATTATTTAAAATGCTTGAATTATCCCCTACCTACATTTTTAATGGGTTTTACTCTGAATTCCTAAATCAAGCAACTGATTTTTTTTTGCAAATAAAAGACCAAAAAATGGGTACATGTGCCCAAACTATATAGGTCTGGGTGATTTCTGCGGATTTCTCTCCTGATACAGAGTATCCTCTTTTCCCCCTTTTAACATCTTAGGATAACAAAGTAAAAGCTTGAGGAATTAACATGATCTGAATGGCCACATTCTTTCTCTCACTCCTGTATCTCATACACAAAATTATGGTAATTAATGCAGATTAAGAAATCACAAAGGCATCTGTGATTTCTATATCATACACAAAATTATGGTAACTAATGGGAGCCTAAGCTTGCTCTCACAATTCTCTCTAAAGCAGTTTTATAAAAATATTTCCTGTCGTTTTGATACTGTTGACTTACTGTATATGTCCAAGGTTACATTTTGCATTGTTCAGTTAAATCCCTGGATTTTTAAGTGCTTCAGATTCAACAGGAATAAATCATTTAGTGTATTTCATCTTTACTGAATGCTCATCTCAAAAACTACCAGATCTCAAAAATATTTTCTCCTGTGTATGATAAATGCACTTTGTCTGGAAAGAGGATTATTTTTCAAATTCTGTGCATATTTTCTATATACATTCTATTATGAACATTTGCAGACATGTATGCAGACATTTCAAGTGTTCTGTTAACTTCATGAGATGCAAACATTTACCCCGTTTCTTTTTTTCCATTTTTTTCTCCCTCCTTTAAGAAGAGACATTAGAAACTCATCAGGGTTTTTTTTTTTTGTCACAGAAAGACTTTACCTACTGACAGTACTTACGGTTACTGAAGAAAGTGTACCCACACCGGAATAACATGCTTAGTTCTGGTCCCTCATCTTAAATATTATACAGTGGATCTAAGGAGGGTAGAGAGAAGAGCAAGGAGGACAATGGAATGGTTTTTGCATACACACAAAAACCCCAAGTAGACTAAGTTTCTGCAGCTGCAAAAAGAGACAGTGGAAGGAAGAGACAATCAAATCACAAGCTGCTATTCACCAACATCTTAGTATAATGACTGATCTTTCCCTGTTCACCATCATCAAGGTAAATCTTAGTCACTCACCCCCATAATACAAAAACTAAGAAGCATTAAACTCCTTAAACTATCAAGATGAAATTTCAAGGCACAGAGTAACCAGGGTTCCTTGTCTTGGCTAAAATCATCTATTTGTTTGCATTTCCTACAGTCCTTTCCAGTTCAGAAAATTCCTTCTTTAAGGAAGCTGGATTAGAATTTACAGGTTCTCTGCAGGTTAAATGTCCTTTTTTGCTAAATGGCTCTTACAGAACCATGACACATACAATATTTTGATTTAAAGAAACTGTTAGGTTATAATTCTGGTCATAGATATCCATCCAGAAAGGAAAAATTGGGAGTTACTGGATAAAGCTGGGTCTTTCAGGGTTATATGGCACATGATCCTCCTATGGGAACAATTTTAAAACTTGAAACAGGAGGGATTAATAATCAAGATAGAGGACAGAGATGCAGAAAACCAGAACAAACTGTGGATAAGAGTATCTTTCCAGACTTTTCTCCTTTGACTTATTCCACAAAACAAGCTGCATTGGCAGCAGATGAGACATCAGGATTCTTGCTGATCTAACTGATGGCTCTAACAGTCTTTATCCAGAAATCCCCTAGGAGCATGTGTAGCCCACAGGCACATGTCCATTAGACTAAAAGGAAGAATGTATTCAGTAATGAATTTAAGACATTAAAAATAATAAAAAAACATATTTGCATAAAATTTAAAGACTACCAAGTGATGTTTTATTTTGGTTCAGGCAAAATGAGGTACGAGCAACTCATCATGACAAAGTGCATGACATTTCTGTTCAGTGTCTGCACAATCACAAAACCCATCTTTTTTATAAGTACTCCAAAATAATACAGTTCAAGTGCAAGGAAAGCACTACTTGTAGTATATTTGCTTTATTTATTTTAAGGTAACTCATGTAAATTAAGTCAAGTCTCAAGGGAAAATGATTATTCTGGGTTAAAGGGGAGAGGTG
>JAUBNY010000635.1:3671402-3694951 GCA_032275445.1 Crypturellus soui | reverse complement strand
ATTAAAATAAATTATAAAGGTTCATAACTTTAATATTTGAAAAATAACCTAAATCAGAATTAAAAAACAATAAATACTAACATCTGTTTTAATTTTTTACTCACTTCTGACAGGTTGACTGCAGCATAGGTGATTTCCTAACACAAAATGTACTGTTTTGTTGCTATTTAGTCTATTTCTTCCTTTCCAAGATGAAAGAAAAAATAGTGAAAGAGGCATTTTATTTAAAGAAATCAGAAAGATTTTTATACTGAATACCATATTATAAAACATCCACATACTTCTGACATGCTGCTCAGAAAATATTTTTTGTTACTTACTGTCCTTACTGTTACTTTATTTTCTATTCTTTTTTTTTTTCTCACAGAAGATTTTTCATATAAAAATAAGAATTAAAATAAAGCAAGGCTGGAAATCTAAACCCAAGGCACTGTGTTCATCACATATGTCACTCAGACATCTCTTCTTAATTTAGGGAAATATAAATAAATAAATAAATGTTTAAATGAAATGAGTTTAATTTGAGACCCTTTAACTCTATGTTTTGTTCTGTTTGCCTGAAATTTAAACAGAATACAAACTATCCAGAAATGGCTCTATGTAATGTCATCCTCTATCCCAAGGCAATGCAATCTTCACTGTTGAAGAAATTTTCATCTCTGCAGCTATTGTATAATAAACAAACCCATTTCCATATTAATCTGAAATAATGTGATTTTGAACTTACTTACTGAGAGCTTTTTATGCAAGAAAAACTTCTCTTCCAACTCCCCTCCAAAAAGAAACTAAAACAAGTCTGGTAACTGCATTAGAAATCATTATTGCTTTGCTGAGGGTGCACAGAAGTTCCCACGAGTTCCCACATTGTGCAAGTTCTCTTGTGCACTCAGTTTGAAGAAACAATTCATGGGTACTAATCTTTCAAAATAACTAGTATTTTTGATAAAATTGATGTAAAGCTATAAGCAAGTGGCCTTAGAAATTTTAGTTTTTCTTGAAACAAAAATGATACCAAATACAAAATCACTTTTTGAATGTTCACTTTTTAAGATTATGTATGTCCTATACCTAGGACTTACTTATATACAGTACACTTATCTAAGTGTGTATAAATATACACACTTATATACAGTACATATGACTCCAAGTCTGGAGTGGAAAGGTGGGCTTAGACTTATTTTTATTCCTGTTCCTATTTTTATTTCTATTCAAAAGCCATATATAAGAAGTTCCAGAAATGTTACTGAAAATATGTTCATGCATATTGCATAAGCTATTCTGTGGAAATGCATGTGACTTTCAAAATAGCCAGCACTAACTGCAAATCAGGGCCAGCTGGGGCTATGTGAAGGAAGGCAGAGAAGAAGGCAATATCTTTGCTCTGCCATCTCCTACTTGCGTGTCACACTGGACTTTCCGGATTTAACATCCCACATGCCAAACTGGAATTGACAGAATTGACAGAAAAGCTTTAGAGAAGAGCAAAATTTTATCATAATCCTTTCACTGCTTGGCTTGGAAATGGAAGTCTCTAATTGTCTATTTCTGATTGCAGCTAGAAAAATTACTAGAAAAAATATATTACTAGAAAAATATTATTTTATAAAACTTGAGAAAATTCAAGATGATTACATAAGAGATAAAGATACTGGAAGCTTCAGAGATACTCAGTTTTCTCTCTTATCTCCTGTTCTTCATTTTATAGATGGTGAATTTCAGCTTCCCTTTGCACAGAATGCAGTCCATAAGCACAAATTCCTTATTTCTTCCACATTCTCATTATACAGGCAAGGGCAAGTACCCCTCATGAATCCTTAACTTTTTAGCTTTAGCAAGAGTGAAAAAAAAAAAAAGAAGTGATCTTAATTGTTAATGGTTTTAATCCTATTACAAATTCACATCTGATAAGTTTAAAGATCCTTTTCAACAACTTTATATGATACCTTTTCTTGTCATACCCTGTTCTGAATTAATAAACACAGTGCAAAGCAGCTTAAGAGAAAATTATTCATCCTCTATTTTCAATGTCAAAAGTATCTGCTGGACAACTCTTCCAGGAAAGGAAGAAGAGGATGTCTTGACCTTAAGGCCCAGAAACATCTCTAAAGAGCATTTAAATTATATGAAAATGAAATCAAGAACATTAAAATTTTAACTATTAAGTCCATCTATGCTCAAACAGAAGAAGAAACTTTGAAACATATTTTGATGTTTCACATATAATTTCTTTCACCTTTAGACCACACATGATGAATATCATTGATATCCCATCTATGTTTGAAAGCAAGTATAGCAATAGCTTGATTGAAAGAAATATAGCATTAATATACCAAGAGGTTAATATTTTGCCCATTTGGGCTTGTGATAGGAAGAACAAGGATGTGTTCTGGGATGTAAAGAGCACTGACATATTCAAAGAAATGGGACAGATAACTTGAACCTGTACAAACTTTGCTCAGACTGACTAACTGATAAATTAACAGCTCACTCCTCATATTCCTGTTGATCGTAAGGTAACAAATGTGCTCACTGCATGGCTGAAACCTCCTCAGAGGAAAAGAGCTGGTCTCCTCCTGTTTTCCCGGTTTACCCATTGCATTGTTTTTCCTATATCATTGTGTGAGGAAGCAGGATTATTAAAAACAATAATAAGGTACAGCTTCTCTCAGAGGTCAGTTGTGCTTCTAGAAATATGGTTACTCATATAAAGGATTGTCAGACTAAACTGGAATTAAAAAGTGACAGTCACAATTTCAGAGATATTGAACACTGTAACAGAAGCACAAAAGTCAAGAATTAGCTTACATTAGAAACAACAGTCTTTATATGCCATTGTAAAATTACCTAATTAATTTTTCATGCATAGAAATACAACGCTCCAAGAATCTCTTTACTGAAAAGGCATTTCTAATTTAAAAATTTCTCGTGATGCTAGAGAGCACATATATTTATAAATGGAGGATGATGGCAATTATCATCCTTGATATGATTTATCATTTGGCATTATGTATTATTTGACCTCTACAAAGAGGTCAGCTATTCCAGTTTCTGGAATTAAAGGCATGAACTTCTCATCAAATAACATTAAGCAACTTTAATTTCTCCTCATGGCCGCAGGCTGCCTTAACTAATAGATTTAGAAGAGTAGAACCTAATTTCAGCCAGATGCCACAGGATAACAGGCTGCAATGTAAATTCAGATTATTTACTATTCTCTTATGTTTAATTTTACATGAAGAGGGAAGCTCATTTTTAAGGCATGGTACGTAACTCCTCAGCCCATAGTCATAAGACTGCTATAGTGGGGCCAAACTTTTGACTCACTTTCAGTCTCCACAGCCTACATAATGCAGTCTTTTCCATGAGCATCTCTGCCCCCAGTGCAAGCTCTTGGCTTGCCAGCCAGCACAGTCTGCACACCGGAGGCTTTACTGATGATTCCTCCCTCCAAAACCTGAGACTCAAGCAGCACTTGAGTCTGCTTGGTGAAGTCTGCAAAAACATAGCACCTGAATGTAACTTCTTCAGTGTCCTGTGGCATCTTTAGAAGTTTAGCCTTGATACCTGCAGGAAGCTCAGATCTCCCATTTTTATCCATAACTTTTCTGTCAAGGCAAGAGACAGCAGCTTTTTTCCATTCTCTCTTCTATTCCCTTAGCTCTACATTTTCTTCTGTCTTCCCCCAAAGTGATTTCTTTGGAGTACTTGCCCTCTTTTTTGTTTTGTCAAATGAGCAAAATTTCTCCCATCCTGTCACTTGTTGCTTATATACCCTCCCTAGAAAGGAGTCTTGAAATCTGAAAACCTCCTAGAACTACAAAATGGTTTCTCAAAAAAACAACTGCAGCTGAGCAGCTTTTTGTTAGCGTCTGTAGAATTTCAGGCCAGGAGAGAAAACGAACTGACACAGATATCTAACATTTACAGATTGACAAATAACTACTGAAAACCTTAAATTATAAAGAATTCAAACTTTGCACAAATGCATTCACAGTCAGCACTAATAACAAAACAAAAGGTAAAAAAAGGCAGATAACTAGCCATATGGAAGACAGTGAAAATTTCAGTTGTAGGGACTTAAAACATATCCTTTACCTCTCCTCAAAATAGTGTGAAACACCAATACCAACCCCAGACTCTAAGGAAATGGAGGTGACACAAGAAGTTTTATCTTGAGGGAGATCCAAGATCAACAGCCTGCACACATTCGGGATCACGAGAAAGATGCACCACATCGCCTCTGCAAGACCACATTTCATGAGCCTGAGCCTTACCATACTGAAGGAGAACCAAGTGATCTGGTTGTGAAGTGGACACTCTACTGTGGGGAAGGCTGAAAGCTGGCAATGCCTGGCCCCTGGAAGACAGCTCCTGCTCCACTTGCACGTCCGCAGAAGAGGCGAGCACCGTGGCCGTGGAAATGGGGCTAGGACATTTGTGCAGCGGGGATGCAATCCTGATCCAAAGTCTCATTTTGCATTCAACTTGCAGGGGCCAGAACTGCCAAAAGGTGTCTAAATTCTGTCACAGAGACAAATCCAATTCCAACATTCCTTTCCATCTGACAATCAAATTTAAAAGATACAGAGAGAGAGAAGAACCCCAAGTATTCCGAACATCAATTTGTTTTCATTTAGCTCAATCACTAGTTAAAGCATACAACAACTGGAATCATACTTGATGTCTCTTTTTTCAGTTTTACTTATTTGTCTTTTGTGGTCTGGCACAGAAATGAAATGTAGCCTCTAAGTATAATTAAGCATTAATATGAAGATCATAAATTATCTCCCAGCCCTGTGGATAGAAACTCCATGTATGCATTCTGAATTAAAGAGAAAAAAAATACAGCCCAGGAGTATGACTATAGACTCACATTTTTAAGACAATTAAAGCATCGCTTTCATTTATGTGCTTGTACTGCTATACCCTCAAACTGATGACATCCTCTGAATACTGAAGTTTAATTCCTTATCATGTTATTTCAACATAGAAACTCCTGAATACCTGGAATATATGCACAAGTTCTACATGTCCAATACCTTTATTTGAAGATCATACAAAAACATGTTCCTGAAATACCACTCAAGCAGTGGTATTTTGAGTGCCATCTAATTTTATATTTACCGAAAAGCACTCAACTGGTTTTCCATGCTGAGTTTGTTTTGAAAAACTATTAACAAATTTAACTGAAAATCCACATGCAGGTAACAAAATCACTGAAACTAAAATCCCAAAATCGTAAAAACAAAATTCATTCTGTTTAAGAGCTATTAGTCTACTTTTAAAAAATATGTTATTTTCCTCATTTCTTTTTTCAAAGAGAAAGACAAGACAGACACTGGATTCTGCAGGGTGACTAAAAAGCCTCACCAAAGCTATTTCATCATGAAAAGTGAAAAGAGCACATCAATCACAAGATCCAGAAGCAGTACTAGTTCCTAACTACAATACAACTGCAAGCTATTGCAAGATTTTACTGGAAGATATTCTCATCAAAATAATTAAAAAATATTTTTAAGTATGTAATGTAATTCTTAATTTATTGTTACTACTTGTTTAAAGTTGGTTAAAATACTCCTCAGATGGTTTTTGTTGCTAATAAATGAGATACTGTCCTTACACCCGTTTCAGTGCAAAAATCACTGTTACTATGAAATTTTTTTTCCTAACACCTAGTCACAATTTTTCTTCTCTAAATGTCTGTGGTCCATGATCTTTTTGCTATGTATGTCTGAGAAGAGTTTGGCTCCATCTTCTCTAAAATAACAGAGAAGAGAATATACAGACTTGCTGGTCCCTTTAGCCTTCTCCTCTTCAGAGATCCAGCCAGCTGTCCCCCAAACTCTCCTCATATTTTGGACTCCAGTCCCTACTCGCCTCAACATCTTTGGGGCTCCCTCCAGCCTGCCAGTGTCTTTCACATGCCAGGAATCAAAAACTGAACTCAGGATGTCCAGATATGGTCCCACATCCATCACATCCATCACAGCGCTACTAATTTCTTCTTAGTATTTTCTGATACAGTAGCAGTATTAGCAGTATTTTCCGATACTGCTAAAAATCGGCATTTAGATAGCAATCTGGCTATGACTGAAACTTAACATTAAGTTAAAATAAAAAAAATAAAAACACACCCACACACAAAAAGCAATTACAACTCATGTGTATTGCCATAGGTATTGACAGGGCGAGAGGAGATTGGGAATGATGCATGCCTTTGACTTTGCGAAAAATAAATTGTGTATATGAAGGTGCAGTAAATACACAGATCTTCCTCAAGCACGTCTGCCAAAACAAATTTATCAAAGTAATATTTGTCAAGGAAAAAATGTGAAAAAGAATGTAAACACCAAAGGGAGGAGAATGTAAGTGATTTCCAGAGGCAGTAGCTGCGGCTTCCCTCAGATACAAGGGTCATGATGGTGAGCACAGAATCTCTACAGCTTTGAATCACTTTTAGGAGCACAGACAGACAAGAGTGGTGCTGCCCAAACAAAAGACTTTTATAGGCATTATGAAGCAAAAGTGTCCTCCAAATATGTGACTGCTTTAATGTTTTTAATAGACATTATCTGCAATGTGTTTTGCCAGCATTTATGTGATTCACTTCAGTTGCTGCATACCTAAGAATCCCTAAAGCTATGAAGTGCTCAGTACCTTTGAAAATGAGTCCTGTGAACAGGGGCAGAGGATAGGTTTTAAGTTATACTGCAGCTTCCAAAGGTTTAAAATGAGATTCACCTCTACAGCAATAATCTTGAGAACAAAAAATAAACTTTCTCTATACAGATGCAGCAATCCAGAGCAGCAATTCTTGTCAGAGAGTTCTGAAGACAGGAGACCCACTCTAGCTTTTCACAAAAAAAAAATCTAAAATAGCAAAGATGCACAATATTATATACATATATATATATAGTCATGCTATGATTTTCTGGGTTTTGCATGTTTTCATCATCTATATATTAAGTATTTAAAATAAATTTATATTGACATTATACCACTACATTTTCTGTAATTTATAGCAAAAATTCCTCTATTGGAATTTCAAAGTACAATTTTGTATTGGCATGGACAATGCATGTTTAAAAGCATGGCAACACCCATCTGTTTTTCTTACTGTGCTTAAAAAATAAAAACAGCCTTTCTCAAGGACATAAATAAATAAATCCTCGTAAGAAACCAAAATTTGATAGGTATAGTCACTGTTGCAAATGCATTAACAATTATATGTTGATTAACTTTTCACCAGCTACGATACTAAGCAACTAGAACTGCTGACAGAAAAAAAAATCTTTTGCTTTAATAAACGTAACACTTCTGCTCAAAACAATACACTAGTGTAAATTGTCCAAATTTACATGGGTTTGAACAGATAAACGTCGATATATTTCTTATTCCTGATTGTTTGACACATTTTTCAAGGTCTGTTGCTATTTGTATTACCAGAAAATCTTAACATCAAACAAAGCATATGGTTTTCCAATAGAGTCTCCTAGTACAGCTTCACAGAAGCCTGGTATGAAGCACAATATTGGATAATTTCAGTAAGTAGTGGAATGCTACTGCAGCAGGTCAGCAACTATAATTTATTTGTTCAAAAAAAAAAAAAAAAACACTTTTAAATATAAAACCCAAGCAAATAACTCTAGCATATAAAATACGTAGCATGTAAAATTCTGAGTTTTCAATTGATTTACACTTCTCTTCACAGAGCAGCTGGAGCTTGCAGGGACCTCTGGAGAATGTCTAGTCCAATCCACCTATTCAAAGCAGGATCAGCTAAAGCAGGTTTCTCAGGGCCACGTCCAGTTGGGTTTTGAATTTCCCTAAGGATGGAGACTCCGTAAACCCTCTCATAAACCTGCTCCAGCATTGAACCACCGTCAGAATAAAAGAGCTTTTTCCACATATTCAGACAGAATTTCCTGTGTTTTGGTTTGTGTCTATTGACTCTAGTCCTGTCAATAGCCATGACTGAGAAGAGTCCGACTCCATCCTCTTGACCCTCACATCAGCTACTTAAAAACATTGATAATGTCCCCCCTTAGCAGCCCCAGTTTGGCAGCCTCTCCTCCTATAAGTGATGCACCAGTTCCATTGGGAACACACTCTACCTTTCTTCACTTAGAACTTCTTATAAATGCTCCGGCTTTCCTATAACTTCATTCTCAGCTACTTCTCTCTGCAGATTCTGCAACTTCTCTCTTGAAAAATACACACTACCTTTTCAGCTGATACAAGTTAAAATAAGGCAAGGTTAAATAATTTGTTAAATGCAAAATTTTCAAGGAGCTTAAGAAAATACGTCATTTAACCTCACTGAACATCCAGGGCAGCTGAAATATTAGTCTATTTTAGCCTCCAGAAGCATTACTTCAAAGATATTGATTGATGGGTAGAAGCTTCATGGCAGTATTGGCAATTTCGTATTTTGGCATCTTCAATTTAGTATTTTCTGTCAATCCAAATATAGTAATAATGAGGCCATTCAGTTAAAGGGACTTACGTCATGATCATATAGAAGCTATATGATGCCTAACAGACCACCAAAAATTTATTTCAGTGATACTGAATGATTCTTTTTTGTGTTTTTTTTTTGTTTGTTTGCTTTGTTTTGCAATGAACTCTTTTCTACCTTTAACCCAGCAGTTCCTATTTTTGGAGAGCTCTTACAGTTAACCTTGCTGCCTAGAACACAAGTGCCGTAACAAACAATTATACTTATGCACACTTGTTTGAATTACATTTAAAGAACTTCAAGAAAACTGTTAACCATATACAGAGATCTAAGAGTACATAAAAAGCTAGATTAGTATTTAACAACTATTTTCCAAATAGTTATAACTATTTTTTCATGCATTTATACAATTAACAGTGACAGGAAAAGGAAAACTGAGAAAATACACAGGAATTTTCACATTAGAGAATTTTAGAGCCATTAACAAGTCTTTTAGCAAAACTAGTAAGGCTTTACATTATCTGAACATTAGAAATATGAGAAAGCATTTCCTTTTTCCTGAAATAAATTACCTTTTATATCTAGGATCTCAGAAACTTCAAAATTATTTATCTAATAACGTGGAAAGTGTTGAGTTTAGTGTTAAAACCTCTTTAAATAAATACGTTGTCTCCTGATTCTTTTACTGATTCTCCTGAAGAAAACCATAAGTCACAATAGCAAAATCCTTAACATTGGTGTCCATTAGTAGAGAGAAGAGGCAAAAGACTTAAGCCTTCCTCCCAACACTAGCAGATCTACTAAGAACCATGTCGCTCCATTTCCCTAATGTCCATTATTTTTCGTATTAAATTCTTCAGACCCATACTTGAGGTCCTTTGCCTACATGAAGAAAAATATGTATTTGTATCAAGGTAAAAAGAAAAATAAAACTATTTCAAAATCAGATCTGGATAGGCAGACTAAAAGTGAATTCCTAAGACATTAGCCAATCTGGATCAAAATTCAGGGTTCTGGAGTCAGACTTTTTCAGATGAGAGGTGTGAATTTTATTTTTAAGTGCTAGAATTGCCTTTCATAAATAAGTTTGCCCTTTTATACTTGAGTTAAAATGCGATGCCTTACAGCAGTCTGGTTAGCTGATTTTAACCTGTAAATAAATAAGAAAGGCAATGCACGCTCTTTTTTTCCCCACACCTGACACTTAAGGTCACATTAGCTGATCCATTGTTACACTGCAAACTCAGTTTTGCTCTACTCTGATCAGAAAATTATTATATAATACACTGAGCTCCTCCCAGATAAATACGACCTTTTATACTGAAAGTATGTCTTCACTGAAAGGCTCTGAAAGAATGAAAATTTTAGCAATATGCCTTATCTGCTCTAAGACATTATCTCTAAATGCCTGCATTCATTTGAAAAGGAAGAGTCTTGTGTGCTCAAATGAAAAAGAGGAAGGGAACCAAACAAGAGGAGGTTAGAGATAAAAAAAAATGTGGGAGAAAAACAGTTCAGAGTTCCTGAAAAGTTAGGACTGTGGAATGAGATCTCAGTTTCACTGCCTGTATAGAAAACTTGCCTAAGAAGGGCAAGTAGAAAAAAAAATCCTGTGAGTTTGTAATTAGCATCAGGAGAATCCAAGAGATTTATTGCTTTAGGAAGCAAAAGTAAGTAATAATATATTAAATAAAAGATAAATACTTTTAAAAATCTATGTATAAAAAATGGTAAGGATTATTCTGTGAAGCACTGGTTTTATTTCTATGATACATAATCTACTCTAAACTTCAGGAATGCTTACAATGAAAATCTCTCTGTAATTACACTGAATTAAGTAATAAACAGAAGCACACAAGTTTCCTGAACTACTCAGTAATAATTTGCTGTTCATTCCTGCACCACCCCAATATCTCCTGGGCTTCTGGTTCTCCTTCTCCGCTAGAGGAACCACAGGGTCTCTATACTCCAATATGCAAAGAGAGATTAAGCCTACAATTACACAAGAAATACTTAAGATTACTTTCACTAGGAAACCTAGTGATTTAATTTTGGTTTAATATATTTGTGAATAAAAGGCTGGGACTGAAGTAACAAAAATAACATTGAGAAGATTAAGACGCTAAAAGTCTCCATGAATGCAGACACACACAAAAATCTATCACCAGTACTTTTAATTCCTCTATGGCATTAACAAGATAGAGCTACTTAGGATTAGGAAGTGTAAGGCAAATATGACAGTTCAGGGTTTGCTCGCAATGCAAGGATTTCTTCTTGTTACCTGTACAAATAACTCTCACAAACACCGGGTGAAATTTTAAAAGTCCCAAAGGCACTGATCCACCTTTGCCTTCAGAGCATGTCAGATAGCTCTCATATTGCCAGTTGCGCATGCGAGAGAGCTGCATCTGTCATTTTTCTGGGGTCCATTTTCTGTAAAGAAGTAAGAGTGACAAGAATGACCACATTCACTTGCACTCAGAGAAACTAAGGAGTAAAAACAGCAATATTACCCCCACCAGGTCATAGGGTTAGGCCTCATTTACAAGCATGGAAATAGGATTGGAAACAAACACATGAAACGTTTAACAACATTACAACTCAATTTTCTCACATCTAAGATCCAGCAGATATGAACCTGACGTTCCTTGTGGGGATCTTCTCTGTGAAACTATTGCCTCTGCTGAATCTCAGCCTTGACAATGGAAAACAAAGCTAGTTTGAAAGCTCGTGACCTGCTGCTCTTGCTTAGATGTCCTGCCTTCAGGATATCTACTACTAGTCTTTGTGTTCTCAGTTTTCTGTTCTTTTTTCTGTTTTGCCTTGTTGCCCTGCTTTTGAGCCATTATTAATAAAGCATTTTTGATCTACTTCTTTTTATATCAACTTTGGCTTTTTGCTTCCCACATAATAAAAACATAACTTCTATGATGAGCGTATTCTATGTCTATGGTCTTTGAATTCGAGTTGCAAGATGAAGTGGCAGATGGAGTTTTTGGCTTTTTCTTCTTATTAACCTACTCCATCTTATTACCATACTCCAAACTCTTCATTCTTTACTGGCTTTAGTACAAATTTGTAAAATTTTCAGATAGCTCATATTTAAGTCTGTTACACAACAAATCATAGATCAGTTGAAACATTCATTGCATGTCCTTTTTATTGTAGTTCTGTAGCCCAATAGACACACTATCATCACTGCTAGTAATAGACTTCAGCTAACTCTGAAAGGCCTCAAGACTTGTCAAACTTTGTCTCAATATGTCTTGGCATGCCTGGAGAGTTGTTTTAGATGGTTGCATTATAAAAGCCTTTTTTTTTTTTTTTTTTCCTAATGACAAGATGGCTACTACCTAGTTTGTTCTATTTCAATTTTATTTATATAATCACTTGGAATAATCACAAGCAGTCTGCATAGAATGATATTTATGACCCTACCATGACGATGTTACATAGAGCAAAATGACAACAAAGGCCTCAAAGTGAGGTCATGGGAGGCAACACAACTGAATGCAGGAATTGGAGGAGAACAGAGGGCACAAAATGACAGTGGAGACCCCATGGCTATAGGCAGGTCACCAAGACACATGCAGAGCTGGGAGTGGGGCAAAATATATATCAGAAGATATACATATTTTGAGAGAACAAAGAGGACACAGAACAACATCCAACATATAGAAAGCATACCAAATACAGCAAATTCAAATATAGAGTGAAGATCAGTGGAAAAGATCATGATGTAAAGTATGTTAAAAACCCGCAGTGGACCCCAGAGGGAAGGGAAAGACACCATCCACATTAAGACCATGCTTTTCCTGGCAAAGTGGAAGATGAAACTAACAACGCCTGAATAATACTTGCAGGGCACAGGACACGGATGTTGTCAACTCACTCTATCTTCACTGCCCACCCAAGGCTAAAGTTAACAACCTTAGGTGGTGGAGGGTGAGTATAAAATCAAGGAAGATACTAGGAGAAATGTGTTTATGAAGAATTTTAATAGCATTGTTGCTGATGCCTTTTCTGTAATGTTATTCTTTATTTATTCTCTTCCTATAATACTTAGAGCTGTACTACTACTAATAATAATTATTTAATTACCTATCAGCTAGTTCAGACCACTATGCTGATTCAGAGACTCCAGCTGCAAAAAAAAACTCAGGTGGTGACAAATAACAGCACTCAGAAATCCCTTCTGACACTTGTACTAAGGTAGTGCTTGCTGTAATAGGCTACTCAACAGCAGGAAAACTGTGGTGGCTTAAATGACAGAGCCCTGAAACAGGTTTGCCAAGAGAGGTTATGGAGTCTCCTTCTCTGGAGATCTTCAAAATATGCTTGGATGCAGCCCTGTGCCAGGTGCTCTAGGTGGCCCTGCGTGTGCAGGGGGGTTGGACTAGATGATCTCTAAAGGTCCCTTCCAACCTTAATGATTCTATGATTAAATGATATTTTACAGTAGCTTAGTAAAAAGCTGAAAAAAAAATCCTTATGCTTTATTAATTCTATCTAATTAAAAAAAAAAAGTAAATAAAATGATCTGGTCTATTTCAAAGGAGCTTGTAATTTAAAAGAATCTGAAAATGCTACAACAACAAGTCAGTCTTCAGTTTACAGCAGCAGTGGCATATAAACCAAATCAGTTAAACTGGTGCAACTGCAGATGTAAGTGCATATAAATTTCTGGATGACTGGAAATGATACCAACAGACAGACTTGGAAAATACGTTAATTTTTCTATCCTGCTGCATAATACATGAAAAAATATTTCTCCATATACTTAGAAATACATTTCTCCAAATGAAGCATGACAGCCTCAGTTTTGTTGATTTTGAATGGCCTCACTGCAAAAGTCAACAGGTTTGAAGAGTTTGTGAAGTCATTCTTTTGATGCTGGGTTCCAGAATATTTTAATTAAGGAAAAAAATTCACATTATTTCTGAACCATGGAACTTGGTTAGGTTTTAAATAAAACAGACAGACAGACCGATAAGTTATCACATTTCTTATTTCAAAGATTATTGAAGTTGAAGTCTTTCTCTAAGTCAGTCTTGCTAAAGCTCTCCCTGAATTACTTCATTGTGTGAAGAAAAAACGTGCCTACTTGAAAACGAATTCTGAGTCTGGCAATCAGAATACTAAGTGTGAGCTTGTCAGTGCCAAGTTTAAGGCTGTGTACTGGAGGTTTTCACTAGTCATCTGACAGCTGAACAACAGATTTGAGAAAGAGGTTCTCTAACAGCTAAGAGCTACTCATCAGTTTCAATCTAAACATAAAGTGAACGGAATGGAAAAGAATAGAATGGAATGAATGGAAAAGAGCACACAGAAATGCATGGTCTGGGACACTGGGACATCTTCCTATTCAAAATATTTCTAAGATGCAGCACAGCAAATCCTTACAGGAAAAGGTAGCAAAATCTACCCCTGCATTTCTATACTCAGCCTCACAAGAACCACTCACCCAGTATTGCTGCTACCCACTCAATAAATGCCTATATTGCCATTCAAAATAAGTATACCCATGAATGACTAGCAGTTCAGTCCTACTGATAGATTAGATTATGGATCATTTCAAGGCACTATGAGTGCACCTACTCTCTAAAGGATAGCAAATCCAAGTTATTTGCAAACACAGCAAAACAATACCTCTGCTGAAGTAGGGCTTTTCTCCCTTGCCAGTCAGATGCTGCAATGTCTACATTTTTCAATGTACACCATGGTCTACCTATTCTTTTCAGGTGTGTCTAAAAGGCTGGGCAAATGTTTGCAGATACTCAAATTAAAAACAAGTAAACATACCTTCAATAAACCAATTTTAACAGTTCAAGCTGATTTTCTCTTTAAGACAAAACAGTGTTAGTGATAAGGTTTGAAGACTCCTCTAGATAATCAAAATAGGCCACCTTCCTCTCTAGGTACATTATGATTCAGAAACATTCCTAGGCACAATCCCAAAGCTAGGAGTACTGGCTGTGGACATGAGGCAGTATGGCCATTCTTGAAATTAAGCATATACTCTTCTAAAATATGATGTAATGAGTTTTATCAAAAACACAGCCACAGGGGGCCAGGTACACGCAGGTAAAATGTTACAATAAAATGAGGCAGAAGAAGCATCTTGTTACACACAGCAGAGCGACCTGGTTCAGTAAAATTCCAAAATTCAGTGGGATACAAACAGAGATAAAAAATATGTTCTTCTTGGCATCAGAGAGAACTGAAGCTAAACCCTTTCATCAATGTTCATTAAGGGGCTGGACAAAACTGCACTTAAGATTAAGGAAAATGAAAAATCCCATTGCTTCACCTTCAGGGTATTCTTTTCCCTGAAGTTACAGCTGTGACTGCAGCTCACAGAGATGCGCCCAATCTGGCTTTAAACTAAACTTGCTAACATCATCTCCATGGTAACCTGCAGCTCAGTCTTTGCGAACCACCTCAGTAGTTAATAAATCCGTTATATAAAACCTGAGTGGGTTTTACACTCACTGCTCTCTGCGGTGCTGGGGTGACACTGCTGGCAGAACCCAAACTAAAGAGCGTGTGAGCCACTTACTTGAATGAAACCAGGAGAATTTATAATTTTAAAACCATTTTAAAAAAGAGAACCTTCTGTGTGACTCTTTTGTAAGCAACACGTTGTGCAGCTTGGCTGTCCTGCAAAACTGGCAAGGAAATCCATTCAAGCTTCAAACGATGAAGTTTTCTTCCTCTGTATGTTTTCCCACTGCTTGCATGCCATATCAGAATCACAGAATAGAATCATAGAATTATTATGGTTGGAAAAGACCTTTGAGATCATCAAAACCAAGTATGAGCCCTTCAACATCCTGCCTGTTAAACCACGTCCCTAAGCATGTTATCCGCACACTTCTTGAGCACTGTCAGGGACACTGACTCCACCACTTCCCTGGGCAGCCTGTTCCAAGGCTTCACCACTCTTTCTGTGGAGAAATCTTTCCTGATATCTAACCTAAATCTCCCCTGGTGCAACTTCAGGCCATTTCCTCTTGTCCTATTTTTGGTAGTTATTTTGGAGAAGAGACCAACTCCAGCCTCACTCCAACCTCCTTTTAGGTAGTTGTAGAGTGTGGTAAGGTCAGCCCTGAACCTCTTCTCCAGACTAAATAACCCCAGCTCCCTCAGCGGCTACTTGAAAGGTCTCTGCTCCAGCCCCTTCACCAGCTTTCACATTTTACTTTTACACAGAAAATTAGATTTTGGAAAACGGAAGCCAAAATATTACTTGTTTTATACAGCACAGACTGTAACGTAAGCAGGTATGACCTGTGAATTCACGAGAATTAAAAGTGATATGGAGAATAAGCAGAAAAAAGTGTTCTAAACTAAGCTTTCTGCCTGGCCAAATGCAGTCATCTGTTTTTGTGGGAAGACAGACATGTTTATAGTTTGGTATGATAAACAAAGTACTTGCTATTTAATCCACAAAATCTGCTGTCAATAATAGGAGGTTGGTTTTAGAGCCGAATGTAATTGGGAATTTTTCCATTTTTTTGAAATTAAAAAAATAATGAAAAAAAATGGTGCCTATTCCAGAGACACTACAGTTTCATCAGTTTTTTGGAAACTAAACCATGGATTAAAAAAAATAAATAAAAAAGAAAATCAAGGCATTTCAGTTCAACAATTCAGTATGAGACAGAGTCAAGGCAGCTGGAAAAAAGCTAGAGCCAGACCTCTCTGGCTTGGAGCCTAGAAACTCTTTGGCGTAACTGTGGCCTTTGGAGTCTGTCGGTTGTCAGGAGGAGAGCAGGGGGGCAAACTGCGCTGCAGCAGAGGTTACCAGACGTTACTTACTCAGGTAGCACTGTCAACACTAGAAGCTCCCGACTGCGCACATGCCTGCTCCCACGCTGTGTTAAAATAACTTCTGTATCATTAGCATTATAGGCACCAATGTTGAAAGACAGTTAAGCATATTGGTTGTGCAGAAAAATGACTCCCCTTCTGGAAAAGCTGCAGTTTATTTGTATGTTTGTATTTTCTACTCAATTTCCAATGGCAGGATGCAAGCTAAGTATTTTAACAGTCAGCCGGGTCCCTGGTTTAAAAGATCATTTAGCCACAAAACATCTGATCTGTGTTCCTATAGCATCACTACACATAAACAAAATCATGTGGTTGCATTCAGGGCTTCTCCATAGACTTTAGGATTTTGAGGTATTTGAAGCATGATCTATGATTCCACTTCTGGTTTTGCATACCAGTATATAAGAATATACTGGTATATTAAGAATAATATAATATATAATATAATAAGAATATACTGGCATATATAAGAATACAGTAGCTGGTTGTGAATACAGAGAATACAGAGAAGAATACCGAGTGGTAATCCCTGCCAAAAAAAAATGGAGGACAACCATATATAACACACTATTCCTTTCTCCAAAGAAAGGTCTGACCCTCGTGTCTTGCCTCTCATGAATTATAACTTAATCCTTCTAGACTGGAAATAAATTACAAAGCAACATGCAGCTGTCTACTGCTCTGTCCTATATTTTCTCTTGTTCCTCTGCTCTTCTGTAAGACTGCTACAGCAATGATGTTAGTAGCAAACAAGTGGTAGTCAATAGGAATCTGAGAAACAAGAAAAAAAAGAGTAATCGTATTTCCTAGGGAGAAAATGTGAGTTCCTTTCACTGAAGGTGGGTATGTTGGATTTTATGAGTTGGTTGAAGGTTACCGTATGTAAGGACAGTGTTTTATAGCACACCAAAACCTTGCTACCATTTAATTTAGGCGATATGACAGTAGCAAATAAGATAAAAAACATCTTATTCTGCTAGATGTAGTAATAAAAGGGAGGAACTGGTTAAGATCTAAAAGGCAGCCTGAAAATATGAAATAATACAACTGTTGTTCTTAGAAACAGAAACAACTTGATCTGAGAAATCTGATTGAAATTTGAAATAAGCTCTGTTTGAAGCAGGAGGTTAGACTAGAAGGCCTCCAAAAGCCTTTCTTCCTATTTTTTTTCACCCTAAATGATTCCAGTAAGGGAACTGAGCATAAAGACAACAGTCTGTAACAAACAGACTTTCAGCTATTAAAGTACTATCCCATGGGATACTATTAAAAAAATAGTATCTCATGGGAAATAGATCCCATGGGAAAAATGAACAAGCATGATCTACTTCAATGCAAAGAAAAAAATTATAAAGGGAAACCAAACTAAAACATGATTTCCTCATTCAGTTGAAACTCAAACAGGAATTATTAAAAAGTAAACAATATATCAGATGATTACAGATAAGTATCAAAACAACAGCAATAGAATAGTATGGATAAAATCATAAACACTGAAGATGAAGAAAACCACACACAGAGACAATATCCCATAATGGCTAGGTAGGGTAGAGTAGACTAAAGATATAAAAACACTTCCTGAGAACACTAGCAAGGGTAAAGCCAAGAAACTTGCTGATCTATTAGTCAATTGTCAAAAAAAAGAAAATGAAAATCAGATCACCCTGAATGGGCTAACGTGCTTCATTCTTATTATAGGAATAAAGAATGAAGAATTCTTATTAGGAATGAAGTATGTTGGCCCGTTCAGGATCTTCTGAATGAAATTAAACAAATTACATAAATGAAATTAAACAAACACAATTAAAATTCCAAAGAATAGGAATCCACTTTAGATTATCTAGCAGAATAGCCTCTTAATAATTAGTTTGAAAACTTGTGATGAGATGAACTTGGACAGATCCAAGTTGAATAAAAGGGGACAAGCAGAATACTCATTTTTAAAAAGAAACAAAACAGCAATCTAAGGAATTACACAAAAGTCTTCAATTCACAGAAAACTACTGGAGGTAACAGTCAAACTGACTACTTGTAAACAGCAAGGAGATGAATAATACTCAACAGTGATTTGTCACGAACAAATCATGTCAGCTCAAACCTAATTTTCTTCTGTGACAGTAACAGGTATAATGGATAGGAAAACACAAGGATGCCCTATCTCTTGGCTTCTGCATGACTTTTTTCTTGCACGTCATGTTTCTAAGCAAGTTAGAAAAATACAGTCTGTAGCAGACATAGATGATTTTTATATCATAAGAGGCTACTTCTTTTTCCTTTATTTACCTGTTTGAGACTAGATCAATCTAATGAAAAGACTCTCTAACCAACTTTCCATTAAGCAATACAGGAAAGCAGGGATACTTTGGATGCAGAGCATGCAGGTTGTGCACACTGCACGACATTGTCCCATGTGGGGCAAATGCACCACTGGCACAGAGTAAGGCTGTCACGAAATACTCCAGGCAGCACATTGAGGCCACAAATGCTTATTGCCACTAAGAAACTCTTATTATCACTGATCCTGGAAGCTACTGAGATACTCTAGGCCATACTCCACATTTTTCTAAGATGGCTTCAGCTCCCATTTCAGAGACTGCAACCCAGATGGGAGAGGACACATAGGCTCCTCCATTCCTGAAATCCTGCTATAACCCTACAGCCCATCCCACTCACCCCTGACAAGTTGTGGAGCATAACACCTGGACCTTGGGAAACCCTCCTTTCAACTGATCACCCTTACCAAAGCAGGCTGCCATGGGAAAGCTTTCCCACAGATAGGTACAGGTACTGCTGTAAATCAGGTTTTATAAGGATCTCTCAGTGCCGAAAGAAAATACAGTATTAAATAATAAAGTGCTATATCTGTGAAAAACATTTTTCTTCATCTGAATATTCACTATCACAGATCGATAATGTCATACTAACTAAAATGGTCCCCTGAGATACTGTCATATTCTCAATCCTTTTGACTAGATTTTTCTAGCCTAGCAGACAGGTTGAAAAGTTAATATAATTTCTGTATTAATCCTCAAAAATACCTGGTTCCTGAAATCACCTCATTGCTACTCCGATCCAGTTGCAAATTTCAAGCCAAGATAAATACCAGTGTTTTATCTGATTTGACCTGCTTATGTGCAGATTTTCATTATCTTTATTCCTCTACAGAGGTTTTAGAAAATTCTCTGAAAGAAATCATTTCCAAACAACATAGAAAAGTCTCTTGGAGAGATGGAGCACCAGATGTGAAGCAGGACAGATCGGAGGGGAAAAGAGCTTACTTTGAGGGTGTCCGGATGTACGAATATCACAGCAGGAATGGTGATGGAGTTTTTGAGGTAAAGACAAAGGACAGATGCATGGACTGAAGCAAGAAAATAAGACCTTTTTTCTTTTTTGTCTAATTTTGTTTTATATCAAACTAGAAACATAAAAGCCCTGGGACCTCCATGGGCTGCTGCTGTTTAGCCATCATCCACCTCCCACAATGTCAAAAAACAGGGTTAGGGTTAGCGTGAGTCATATCCTACTCAGTTCAGGCAAAAGTTTTACAGATGAAACTAAGAATTTTTGACATTTAGTAGCCTCACACAGTGCACAAATGTAATGCTTTGGCCAACACTCCCTTGCAAAAAGAGAAGCAAGTGATCTAGTCCCAGAATTGACTGACAAAATTCAGCAGCAAGACTGTGCTGCAAGATCTTCCTTCGAGAGCGCTGAGCTCTCTGTTCTTCATGTCTACATGGTATCAGTTGCTCACTACTTCTCTGGTAAGCAGAGCGGAAAGCTTTGCATTGCTGTTCCTTCTCTCCTTCCCTTTCCCAGATTGAGGATTGAAAGGACAGAAGCCAAGATTCTGCAGATAATACACTAATTTTACTTTGCCATTTGCATCAGCTATAATTTTGCTTGAATAGAATAAGTGAATGGATGGAAAAGAACATTTTGATGCCTCTATCTCACAACCAGGACAGCATCTCCACAGTGACATTAACAGACTAATACATTTTCAAATTCAGGAAAGACAGACATACTTAGTAAAACAATTCAGTAGGGCACCTGAGGCTGTTAGAAAGAAAAAGAATAATTGCCAGAATAGAGGCTCAAACTTGAAAACTAAAACCATTACTTCCCTAAAGAATTTAGAACATTACTATATGATTATTCTTTTCTAATTCCATGCAATCAACAGCCACATGCTATCTTAAATTATTATATTAACTGTGGATCAGCATTTTTCATGAGTTTTATATAGCTTTTACTGACAGCACAGTATTACTTGTCTACATTAGTTGTCTACATATTACATAAAAGATTTAAGAACAATCAAAGTAAACAATAGCCTAAGGTAGCAACAAAGAATAAAAAAATCATTATCCCATCCTAAGAGAAGATATAAAGCACTCCTGACAGAGTTGTAAAACTTCAAAAGTGGGATGTGTTTCAGAATAGGCCAAGATCCGACAGTGTCTCTTGCATCGGTATCATCCTTCTACTCAATCCAAGTTCAACACAGACACCAGTCATGCCCCAGAAATTCTAGAAATTTCACTGCCAATGTACTTCAGTCATTAAATAGAGACCAATCCAATCTTTAATCTCTAAGTCTTTGTTCTCTCCATCAGAACTGTCATATTTGTAATCAAAAAGGGCTGAATTCTTCAAATATGGCCACCTGTCCACAGGAAATTGAGTAAAAATTAGCAGTTTCATACATACACAAAAAAATTAATTATTAATAATCTAGACTTCACCCAAACTACCAATACATTATGATCAGTGCCTAAACCTAAGAAAAGCATCATCCCTTTCTCTCCATCTTTACACTTCTCTGTGGCATTTCTCTTCTCTGTAGCATTTTTTTTCTGGCATTCTCTTTTCTATCAGTCTTGCATACTCCCTAGCACAGTAATATTGAAAAAAAAAAAAAAAGTTAAGCATATCTGAGAACACAGTTCCATAGCTCCTGCAGCAAGATGTTCCTTCAAAAAGAATTAACTAGTGCTCAGTCTAACAAAGACAGAGAGAAAAAATAATCACCTTAAATGCATAACAGAACTGGCTATCAAGACAATCTTTGCAGCAGTAAGGAAAATGAAACACTGGATCAGATCAACAGTGATTTTCCATATAACCTACATCATTTGAGATATTCATAGACAGTGTGTTATTGAATCACGCTTAGAGGAGAGAAAGTGAAAGAGATCATCTTTCAATCTCCCTTTTGGGACTGGAAAGCCAGATTATTTAATGATTTGGGCCACTGGATCTCAGAAAATCATATAGAATAGCAAAAAGTTTTTTATTATTAGAACTTATTAGAATGACATTTCAAACCTTGCTACTTGTGCCATGCATTTTAACAGGTCTTACGTATGTATGTACTGCAAATATTACAGCAAGTATAACTCACTTGACTAACCAGTTTTTATAAACATGCTTGTTATTGATAAATATGCCACCCTGTGCCATTTTAACCTTAACAAAAATGAGGGATAAAACCATGAAATAAAGCATAACAAATAGCTACCCTTAGCAAAATGAAACAAATATTTTGTCATTTCAAGGATCTCGCTAACATCAACAGGTCCATGACTAATTCACCGGAGCTGCACATATTGCTATCAATGACAAAAAAATCTCAAGTGTTTCGTTCTTTCAGGCTCATAAAGAACTCATAAAGAACTGAGGTAGACAGGCAGACAGTAGGAACTTTGCTTATTCCTAGCCTGCAATAGCACAGATTAGTTTCAGCATTCTGTCCTAGAGCTCTGCAGGCCAATGCAAGGCCAAGTATGGCACATAACTATCACAATTTTCTACCTACACTCCTCCCCGGTATTTTTAGCAAACCTGCCTCAAACCTCTGCCCTCTCTTGGAGTTTTTGCAGGGGACACCACCCGGAAAACAGCAGCTACCTGTGGGCAGCCTCCACCTTAGAAGCCTGCACAGCAGTTACCAGACTGAAAGAGTGAAAGTGGTAATTCAGATAAACAACAAAAATAGGGGCACAGCAATCTCACGAGATGCTTGTCCATGCTGAAGTATAGTACAAAAGCAACTGGCTAGTAGTAAACATCAGCTCTCCAATAGCTGACAGGTCACAGTCGCTCTTCACCTTCCACAAAGCAAAGGCTAAAACATCCCCAAGCCTCCCTAGGCTCAAGCCTACCCGCTCTTCCCGCCTTCGGCTGTGATCCAGCATGAAGCCTCCCAGCAGCAGAAGGCACTTATCACTGCTATTTTTAGGCACCACCTCCCTCATGCTTCCTGGCATTTTCCGAGACAAAGCACTGCCCCCACACTGTTTACCAAAGGAAGCAGGCTCTCCAAGAAGGAGCCGGATGCCCAGCCTGGGATCAGACACAGGATTAAAATACTTCAGCTTGAGCAGCAATTTTGCCAGCAGTCCAGCTCCCATTCTGCCTTTTGGCTTCCATGATCCCTGATGGTCATGCAAGGAGCTCAAGTACAGACGTGGGTGGTTTCTGACCTTTTGCGGCTTTCTCACATCTACTCAGAATAACAGTGCCCCATGTTCATATGGCACAATGACAAAAGCTGAGATCAAGGCTTACACTTGGGCAAGAGTCAGATGAACACAAATAAATTGCTTCCAGACCTCATATTGCTTGTTTGATGTATGGGTCTCTACATTCATCATGTCTTTAATGCTTCTAGCCTTACCTCCTGAAGTTACCTATATGCTGTATCTTGAAAATGAAAACCAAGATAAACAGAACATCTTGAGAGACAATAAAATATAAATAAAAATAGACATTGAATTAAAATTTTCATCCAAGACCACAAAAATCAGAATATGTTTAGATGGGCATGTGCCTAAATAGAATAAAGATCAATTGATCATCTGGAAAACTTAAAAACCTTATGGGCCAATATCATTGTCAAAATTAGCAATGCCACCTTTGAAAATCAAGCCTGGGAAGCCTTTTTTATCCCTCCATCATCCATCAAATGCTGCATAGTGCCAACAGTCTTTGAGCGCAATCAGGCTAACCTAAAGGGTTAATACAAAACACCAGAGTACAATTACCACAACTAATCATGACATCATGCTTACAGAGCATTACATATAGGGAGAAATACAGGCTTTATTACATGGAAATCTTTTCCTTCTCTCCAATGTCAAATTAAATTGCTCAAATGATTTATTCTAAAAGATAGGACCTGGGCGTCATGGTGGACGACAGGTTGACCATGAGGCAGCAGTGTGCCCGCCCTCGTGGCCAAGAAGGCCAG
>JAUBNY010000635.1:3624003-3662252 GCA_032275445.1 Crypturellus soui | reverse complement strand
CACGATTATGGGGAAGATGGAGACAGGTTCTTCCCTGTGTCACGTGCAGGTGGGGAGACGACGGGCAGGCGCTGGGTGGGTGGGAAGCTGGGGTGGCAGGAGGAGTTCTTTCACCTCAGGGAGGCTGGGCAGCTCCCTCCTTCACTTGAGACTTCTCCAGCTTTACAGGCAGGTGAGGACTCAGCCAAGAAGCTCCCTGCCAGGAGCTTGGCAAGTGGCCAACAGGACAGACTTAGCTCAATGTTGCTATTGTTAAGAACTACAAAAATATTTAATGGTAATAACATCACTCTTCTCAGGTGCATAACTTTGCCACTCAGTCACACTTATTTTCCTTTATCTGATATTTTCCTCTCAGTGACCAGCTTTACAAGACTTGAGAGAGGCAAAAAAGGCGGAATCTCATCCTTTGAGACTCTAAACTTTAAAGACATTCCCAAACTTTCCGTTTATGACATGAATCATAAAAAATTGATAAAACCTAATTATTTCAAACTTCAGCAACAAGTCACATAGTAATGTGACAAAAGTAATAAAATTGCCATATCTAACTTTTCTTTCAATGACTGGTTGTGACAGTGGCTTTTATAGACTAACAGTGCAGATAAATAATTCTATTCAGTAAGAATTCATGAATAATTACATTTCTTAATACAACAAAAAGGAAAAGATATATTATTTTTTCAGAAGTATTTATAATTTGAATATCTTACCCAAATCTGTTTTTTTTTTACATTTATTTGTAATCTTCACCTTTATACCCAGTACAACTCACTATGCATTAACAATTCTAATCTATCTTACCTGATCCTATTAAATCTGTTATTCTTTTCCCTTTGAAAAGCATACTAAAATTGGACACTGTTCCAAATCAATAATTTCTAATACATTACTTCTGCATTCTTATTTCAAATCTTCTCTTAATAAATTCAAGCATCTTATTTGCTTTTTCAACTCCGATTGCTAGATGTAGTTAATGCTCAGAACAAGCTGTGATGTTTTCACTGCAGGAAACAGTGACTCTGTGAGTACTGCAATTATACCATTGTTATATCATC
This sequence comes from Crypturellus soui, assembly GCA_032275445.1. Lineage (NCBI taxonomy): Eukaryota > Metazoa > Chordata > Aves > Tinamiformes > Tinamidae > Crypturellus > Crypturellus soui. The sequence goes on along the minus strand of JAUBNY010000635.1, from coordinate 3,661,194 downwards.
ACAGAAAATGATGCATGTACACAAGCGGATGTCAATTCAATAAGATATGCCTGCTTGAATACCTTTAATTAGGTCCAGTTAATAACAGCCCATTTTTACTAATGCAAATACAAGTCTTTCATTAATGTTGCTACAAACACTACATTTTTAAGTTACCATGCATGCCACACAGACAACACACATCATAGAAACAAGAGGGAATCAAGTCCTTTCCCCCACCGGGGAAGTCAGGCAGGGGCGCAGGCAGCCTAGGGAGGCTGGGCAGCTCTCCTTCCTCTTCAGCCCTGACAGGATGAAGCCTTGAGCAGCCTGGTCAGAACCGGGGCTGACCTAGAGCCCCGGTTCATTACTGTATTCATTCTCACATTCTCACATTGCTTGTCAGGGTGCTACAGTGAAATACCATTCAATGTACAGGTTTCAAGCCCGTACATTGCCTCTGAAAGCATGAACTCAAAATAAAACAACAAAGCCACGCAGATGGATATAGGTGAGCCCAAACCACTTTCAGAATCAGCTGATGCTTCTGATTACAAAGAGATTTACCTAAGCTGAAGACTTCTGTATTTCTTGGCTGAACCTTTAAAAATTACTGGAGTCTCTGTAGCCTCAAAAGTCTCTGCACTGCACTCTGTTTTGCAACACAGCAGTGCACTAACATCCAGAAAGGCCTGGCTGTATCGCACTTCTCTCCTCAAATCAACTTTGCTTATATACACTCCAGGTAGCGTCCAGGATGCCAAAATATGCTCCACAGTTTATACAAATGTTCTTACAATCTTACTAAACTGAAAGTCTTAAATCATATTGAGTTGTTCTTGAGATTATTTTTAGGAAGGCTCTGCAGGAGTGAGAAAAAAAAAGCTACATACATTTAAAGGGAATTCTGCAAAAATGACTGATCTATTCTGGTCAAGTATTCCACCTAAAATATCTTCAGAAAGGCTGTTGGTGGGATGAAAATCATCAAGTATTTAAAAGAATAGAATACAGCAATTAGAAAGGAAGCATACAAGTCATTTTAATAATAATTACTTCTGGCATGGTTTTAATTAATCATTACATAAACAGCAGTATAGTACTTTTTTTTTAAGATAAAATTGGCTTTCAAAGTTTGTCTGTCTTCCTGATACTTGCAATAGTCCTTTTGATTTCCACTTTTAATACCAGCTTTCTTCCCTCTGGAAATCAGGTTTTCTGAAGGTCACAACTCCCTATTACCAAATATAAACAGAACTATATTAAGCTTTATAGAGCAGAGAAGCAAGGAATCTTGCACTGCCATGCTGTTAACTCTCAAAACACTTGTATTTCAAATACTTTCTTTAATACCAGTTTAAGTGCAAAAAGGTTGACTGCAACCTCCTGACTTTCACCTAAACTCAAATCAGTATTTTAAAAATTCTGTCATTCTTGTTAACTGCTTTTCTAAGTGCAAACCAAGTCACAGAGAAAGCAGTTTATTCGCTGTTCACTGAGATACTTGTATGAAATTACATGACATAAATCCTTTGACAGATCTAATTTCAAGAAACCAAAGATATTGGCAGCTGTGTAACATGTTCTAATACAACCATACCTTTTTTTCTACTACAATTAATTATTTTTTTATCAGTATTTTCAATTCCTCTTCTGTGTATTGTACAAATAATGAGGCTAAATATACTTTACGTTCCTTCTTCTGGTTGGTTTTAGAAGTTTAGTGCACAGTCAACATCGTTTTATGCCTCGATATAATAAAATTATTTGCCCAACTTTTCTTCTGGCCATACACATAAAATTAAGAAGAGGTAGAAATAAAATGACTTAAGGTAGAATTTAGTGCCTTAGATGCAGGTATACACACATAATTATGTGATCTCATATAAAGATTTTATGTAAATGAATTCAATATGGCTGTTTTCATACAGATAGAACAGTCATCAGGGAGTTAGGCATTTATCTAATGGTCTTGTCTGTATAATGTCTCTGAGGCAAAGACTCCTTACATATCAGGTAATCTATTCTTAAGTCCACAGTAGCTCTACATATGTGTTATAATTATATTAACTATGTATTCTGTACATATTACATAGGCTATTTTGTTCACTCAGGCTTGATTTATGATTATTTTGAACAACAAATACAATCTATATTTTGTTATATTTGTTGTATTTAGCTATGTAATAGTGCAGCTATACTACAATATGTGTTGTTATCCTACATATGAACATATATTTGCAAGTGGACTGGATGTTTCTGCACAGAAAGTCCACCCTTTAAAATGAACACAGGCTACCAAATAAAAGCAGAGCGACAATCTAAAATGTTAGAAGATATTCTACTTCCTCAAAAATTTGGCAAAGGAGGGGGTTCCGCTATTCCTGTTAAGTGGGCACTTGTCTTGACAAAGATATCGTTTAGAGAGAATAAAAAAACGAGCAGTATCTATTTTAAGAAATATTCTAGAAAATCACAGTTGAAACAAAATATTGACTACAGCAGGTCATCTAAATCCTTTCTTTATTTTTCAGGCTAGCCTGACATGACCCACTTTCTGCCCCTAAATCAATCTCATACTCAAGTTGTGACATGGGTAATCCATTCAGCTATCTGCCTTAGCATATCAACAAGGCATTAAAGAGAACCATTTGGCAGAAAACAAATCATCAGATGCACATTTCAACTGAGATAAGCTATGTAAGGGTTAAAGGAAATCAGCTTATAAACAAAAAGGTCATTAGCAAAGAAGATATCTACTGAAGAAAAAGAAGTGAGAAAACTGTAAAATATTTGCCTGTTCGTTTTTAATTTGTCATCTGCTGTTGCTAGGTGGAATAATACAGTTTGGAATCGAATGGAGCAGCAAATGAAAGCTCAGAAAGAACTGCAACGGGAAGGAGATGTTTAGATAGATGCCACAGAAAGGCATCAAACCCTCCTCAACAAGAATGTCTGTATCTCATTTTCTTTCACCAGAAAAAGTGGGCCTGAATCACACATCACACTGTCATGCCTGAGTTAGGGCATACTTCCAGATACATTTTTTCAGCTCCTACCCAATCCACTGTTTTTTCGCTTTGTTTTGTTTTTTTTTGTTTGTTTGTTTGGAGTGCCCTCAGTCTGAAGAAATCGAAATTTAGTTGGTACAAATTGCACCAAACGGCGGGTCTCCTGTACTAAGGACTGTGACATTAGCTTAAATCAGTTGTGTCAAAGGGACTCATTCCACTGAGCTACTCAGTCTTACCTGCAAAATTCCCAGGCATTTCAAAACAAAGGCAGCAAAGCTCACACTAGAACATACAGCATCCCATGCCTATACCTGCACGGTTGGCCATGTTCCCATAGCACCTGCAACACAAGTGATATTTCTTAAGAGGCCAAACTCATCCTGTTTTCTAGTGCCCCATGAGCAACCTGAAGCAAGAGAAGAGCAAAGTATGCAAGTATCAATTTTATTTTTTCCTACATGGTTTGGCACTCTCCCAAATCATTGCAAAATGATTTTGATATGCCTGGTTTAGGTAGGAAGCTCTATTGCCTGTCTGCAACTTCTCTCATCATTCAGCAGGTCTGAATCTCCTCATGAGTTAAAGCTGGGGAAGATGCATTAAGGATCCAAAAATTTGCACAGAGTGGAATGCACATTGAGTTTTCCAGTTGATTTCTCATTTCTCTCTCCTTTTAGAAAAAAGATTCATAAATCTATCCGTGAGTGAGCAGGACTACAAACTCTGAAGGTATTCACTCCAAGCTTGAAAGTAAACAGAGAGCAAAAAAAAATCTTAGAGGCTCTAAGCAGATTTAAAAATAATTTTTGTATCAACAAAATGATAGTCACCATGGAACAATTTTATTTTGTCAGCTTTGAATGTATTATGTGTAATCTAATTTTAGATTTGCAACAGAGTGGGTCTTTTCACTTCAAGAGGCATTCACATCTTGGAAAGCAAATTAAGTTATGCTTGTTTGCCAAGAATCTCACTGTCTCGCCATAAAAAAAAAATGGGACTCAATAAGCAGGTTTGATACTTCATCTTTTCACACAAAGACCACAAAAAAGTGATTATCCTTGCAAGATTTTTCTACAGAACACAACATGTCAAGCAAAACATAGGTACTAACAAATAGTAAAAAAATTAATCCACAAACATATCTGCTTATCTGCAAAGCTGAATCTGAACTTTGGATATCAAACAAGAGTCTTAAACAAAAGGACTTAAAATATTTTGAATACGGAATGTGCAGTTTTGAATCATTAATATGAAGCGACATCATGTCACAACACTAAAGAAAACATTTCTTTATTATTTACAGATCCTAATTCTATAAAATAAGCAATTAGAGAGGTCTGTATTCTACTCATTCATGCACACACAGAGACAGAGATGGACTAGTGTGCAGCAGGTGTATTAAAAAAAATACAAAGAGTCAAGGAAGGAAGATGCATCATCAACTTCTTACATAAGTGTATTAGAAGTCACATGGATTTCATGAGTGCAAACTTGCAGTACACCTATGCTGATAGTTCATTAAAATTACTCTGTAGAAAAGATTTTCACTGCCAAAATGTTAATTATCCAATGTTGAATCCTGTTAGAGAGAATGATTTAATAAGCTCCCAGGTTTGAAAGCCCTAGTGCCCTCCATGCCAAATTATTAAATCATACCAAACTTCACCTCATTTCTTTCATTTGCAAGGCAGAAAATTGACATCCTTTCCTTATCCTTTTTTTGTGCAATAGTCTTTTAGAAGAAACTTTAAAAATAAAACACAAAAAATGAGAAGGGGAAAATGAAGTATTTAACTAGTATGTACAAAACAGCATTCGCCAAAGCAGACTTCTGCTCTCACGTCACGAGCCAAGCTTTCTCTTGTGTTACTAATGCATGGTGTAAAGAATGCTTGACACAACTGCCTTGCTCCCACAAGGCCACTTCATTCCTCTGGTGATGAAGCTTGTCAGGGATTAAAAATGCCTCTCAGTTCAGTAAGCTTCTTTTACGGGATTGTTCTTCTTTTACCTTCACCACATAACTAGCAAGCAAAAGCATGCAGGACCCCTGTGCTAAGCGACGCCCACCACTCAGGACTGCCACGATGGCCCCGGACCAGCGCTCACCTCTTCCTTCCATTCCACCTGCACTCTGCAAAGAGAGGATGCACTTTGCCCACAGGCTGTAAAGACTCCAGAATAATTTTCCCTAAGCTTTTTATTGTTATTATTATATCTGCCAAAGTAAAGGACCAAAGGAAAGGAACAAAGATGATATAAAGGCAACTTACAGAAAGATATTTCAAATTTGCCAAACAAAAACAACAAACAAACAAAAAAACCCACATATTTATTTGGATATTAAAATACTTCTTCCTTCACAATACCTTTTGTCAAGTAGGCCATGATACTAGTTGTAAATACAATACAAAAAGGAACGGAAATTACACATAGCTGGTTTTGATAGGTACTGAGCATCTCTAAGATGCCTAGCTTTTACTAATCAGAGGACTTAACGTCCTTAGCATCCTTGACATAAGCACATGAGAAGGAAATGAGAAAATACAAACAATATTCAGAAAGTAAATCCTTTTTAATTATTCCTGTTTTCCTTCTTTTGCTCTCCAACCTTCTAAATAAAGCACTGGACATCTGCAATAGTCTCCAAAGAGATGAAGTAGTGACACACGTTCAGGAACACATGGCTAATGCAGGCAGATGTCCTTCAGTCTCTATCTGTTAACCAGGCGCTAGTCACATTTCTTAAAGAGAAATACATACGTAAGCACATTTTCCTTCACCATCCTCCTGGTCACACATACTCTGTAAAATGTCAGTTAAAGAATTAAGGATATCAGCTGTGATCGTTGTCATTTTCACTCTATTTCATTTGCTAGAAAATGAAAAAAAAAGGAAAATGAAAGAGAAAGGACGAGAGGGAGAGNNNGAGGGAGAGGGACCCACTCGCTGCTCAGTTTCTAACACTTCATTACAGCTGGGCAGGAAGTGGTTTATAGCCATTTAAAACAAAGTTGGTCCCCCCAAATCCTTTCTGTGATGGAGTAAACTATAACTTTTGGAAATCTTTCAAAAAATAAGATCAAAGTAGTCAGGAGTGCAAAGCATTCAGCTGGATTCAGTAGAAGCAAGCATGTTCCTCCAAGCCCCTCCAGTCAAAGCCACTTCAAGGCTCATGTCTATTCGCTGACTGACTCAGACAAGTGATGCAAGCTCTGGTCTGCAGGGCTCAAATGTGCTGCAGGCAAGGACCACAGCCACAAAAGCAATGTGTGTTTTGCAGTACTGAAGAGGCTCCATCCTGGACGCTCCACCACCAACAAAAAAAAATTGAAGAAGTGTTGAAATGGATATACTATTCTGGAATGGCTTTTAACAAGTTAATATTTTTGTAAAAACAAGGTGGATAATGAAAAATCCAAAGTTTCTGAATCCTATAGCTCAAAGAATTTTTGTTTGTTGTTGCTGCTGTTTCTCTTCATTAAAACTATCTCCTAGTAGAAGCTGCATTAACACCTCACTTGATGGTATCCATTTCCAAGGTTTCCCCAAATCCTTTTATTTAGGCATAATATGCATAAAATCCTTGCTACTCATGCTACTTCATGGGGCCAACATGTCTCCTGGTGAGAAGTGCAGTAAGTAGTATTTTCCCAATTTTAAAATTATCAATTGCTACATTTAAAATTCAGAAACTTCCAACCAAATATTACCAAAAGGTGAAGAATCTGATTCAAAGAGCTGGCTCTTTTGCCTACAAAGTAGGGCACATTTATAGACAATACCAAAATTACCAGAAAATATCCCTGCTTAGCTGTTGGCCAATGGCATAAATTGTAATTTTTCTGTAATATTTCTCCTTTCTAATCCTTTTTCTTTCCAGCAAAAGGACATTTTTCAGCATCCTAATAGAGCAATAACAGATTCTTCTACTTCATGAGAAAGAATCCAGCTCCAGGACTGGATCAGGACAGAAACAAAAAATACAGCCTGGAGTGCTAACGAAATCAATTATTTTGGTGGGAAAGTTATAAGAAAAGAGCATGAACAGGAAAGGGGGAAAAGGGAACAAACAAAGAGACAAATTAGGAAGGAGAAAGGAGGATTAACATTAGTTTATAAAAACAGTAAAAAAAAAGAAAAGAGAAACGCATACAGAGAATAACAGGCAGAGGAGAAGAAAATCTTGGAAATAAAAGCTATGCTGGTATAAAGTGAAGAGCAAGAAATGTGATGTGACTAGGAAAAGAATAGATGAATAAAACCAGTGGAGTTAATCTTAAAATACACACCCAGATTTATGATCGAAACAAGCCAAGAACCGCACAGACCACAGCAGTTTTGAGGCAACTCTCTCAAAGAGCTCGGACTAGCACGAGGCAAAAGAGTGAGGACTGAGCAGAACGAAAGGTACAAATCATGCATTGGTGTCCTTCGGCCAAAAGCACTTGAGGTGCAAAACTCCAAACCTACAAGTTTTACTGGTTTTATGGATGTCTGTTATGAGAGTTCTGCCACTCATTTCTTGGATTTACAAGGCAAAAACTCCCCATAGGAAGCCTGCTATGTGACTTCCTATGGATCTGGTGTGCCATTGTACCCTTTTCCACCAGGCCTGCTGAAGGACACTGACAAAACAAGCAGGGCAGAGGCATAGGTGCATGGGACAGAGACCTTAGGGACATCAGTCTGACCTAATGCTTTCCTCTCCAGAGCGCACTGGCAATTTCCTATGGATGGAACAACTTAATTCCAAGAAAAAAAAAATCTTTATGAGCAGCAGATCAACAATGACCACCAGTAACTCATCAATGCCTAGAAAATGCACATGGGACAACGGAACAAACACCTCATACAGCTACCACACAACAGCTCCTGCATGAAGAGAAATTTTGCTAGGACTCCTTTCCTTGCGCTTCAGCTTTGTTTTGGGGATTTACACAAAGTGTTCCAAAACAACTCCTTTCTCTCCTCCCATCCATTAAAGGTCTGCAACAGATTTACCTTAAACATTGGCAGTGTGGAAATATTGTTCCCAGAGTACTTAGTCGTAACTTGGTTTCCCAAGTTCCTGGTGGAGGAGGTCAGGAGCTGGAGCAGGTATGCTTTATTAGGACATCTGCATAAGGATCCCTGTGTCAAGATAAATGTTTTTAATTGCACGGTAATTCAGCGTTTTTTTCAAGTAATGGAAAGCTTAGCATTATCCAGCTTTCTGAATTTGAACATAATTAAATTAAATTTAGCACAGAAGAAAGTTGACATTTCAACAGAAAAGACAGACCTATATCAGCTGTGGGTTCCCATAATCTTATTAATATTCCTGATTTATTTGCAATCTTACTAAAAAAACTTCCAATGGATAGCACTTGAATCATCTCAAAGCACTAGAGGTGGATTCACCAATCCCATAAAGAAAAGTTAAGTGTTACTTAGTGTTCTTAACCACGTCAGGAATAAATAAATAAAGTGCTTCCAGGAGATCTTGCCTAGAATTTAGGAACCTAAAGAGATTCCTAAGGGAAGGTGGAAGGATCTCTAAGGAGATTCATAAATGCCCCACACTGACATGCAGATCTGAAAGAAAACAAGGACGGAAACAAGGGCAATTGCAAGACAGTAATTTAAAGGAATAAGGTAGATGCCTTCTCTAAGTACTTAGCCACACTGTCTGAAAATAAATGATATACTTTCAGAACATGCCTAAATTGAGCATGCAAAACAATGCTTATTATGATATTAAACTTGTCAAACCACTCCAGAAAGCTGAAAATTATTTCCTTAACAAATGTTTCTTCTGTAAGTGTGGGGAAGGCAGAAAGATGTATGAGAGGGATAATCGAGAGAGAGAGCTGTCAATCATATACTAATTAACTGTAGATCAGGAAAGGGAGACGCACCACTCCAAAAACACTTGCATGAGGAAAGCCTGCTGAAGCTGATTTCAAAGCCATGTTTGCATTTTAGTCAAGCCCTTGCATCTCGCTTTTCTTTTCCTATCCCCACCTCATCCTACATGAAACTTTGAGAAGAGAGAAGGGTGGAAGCTGTTTGCTGTACCGTCTGCACACAGCCAAAATAAAACCTGAAGAAGAACAATTGCCCTTCAAAATACTTGAAAAATAAATATTTCTAGATGACAGATTTTTATAGGTTTATGTTTTTAATAGGGTTTTTTAAAGTGTTTTTCTTCAGAAGCCACTAGCTTGACAAGCTGCTGATGCTTATTTCACAAAAACAAATTAAGCTGGCTCCAACCACACAGAGAAGCCATAGCAAACTCAGAAATGAGCATGTTTGTAAAGATGAAGAGGAACTGCTTGAACTTTCTGAACTACCAACAGTCAGAGAGGGAGCAATACAGCCAAAATAAAATGTATCTTCCAGCTACAAAATGAGAAAAACTCTACTATAATATTCAAAATCACTCAAATGTTGCGCTCTCTTTTGTTTTTTAGCATGCTTTAATGAAACCCAACTGGGAGACTCTAATAGTCTTCTAATTTCTAATAAAGATAGATTTCTAATAAGCCATGAGAAAATCCATCCATGTAACATGCATATTTCACTCACTTCAGTTTCCCAGTTCAAAAACTAATGACAGTAACATTCTGATAACAAAAATTGAGTTAGAAAGACTTTACATGTAATTTACATAAAAGTGGCTGAACATTAGTCCAAACACATCACATTTTACTTACAAGTTTCAAGACCTCTGTATCTTACACTCAGCACTTGCATTATGCAAAAATCTAATGACTTTTTTAATAGGCTAAGTATGGAGATTTAGCCTTAAGAACTGTAAATCAATTCAAACTCTAAATCAGCTCTTAGCCAATATTACCCTATAATTCCTTAAAGGACAGTAGGTAGTTTAATTTTTAGGCAACTTTTTCCAGTCGTCTTTTAGCATATTGATTCTTCACATTAAATTAATTGATAAAGTATTATAACGCACATATTTTTCCAACTTGTTTTAATTCTCCTGACTAGTAAATGACATATTTAAATTAAAATACAGAAAGGCAACTGAAAACAAGATGATCATATATCATCTTTTCATTTCCAATTCAAATATTTACTCCTCTCAAGATCCTATAATGGCATGTTCTATGTATCCAGACTGTGTAATCCATAAAATAAGATGCCAGCCATCAGTTTACTGAATTCATGTTCTATCTCTTTAGATTTTCTCTTCTCAACAGTTCCTTTTTTTCACATCAGTAGATGTGGGGGGCCCACTGTGTATCTCCTCATACATTGTTACCCATCCAGAACTGAAATTGGCTTTTCAAAATAAAAAGCAATTTGAAGCAATGCTTTCTGCTACATATCAACTTACCTAACCATTGAGAGCTTCTAATGCAAGAATCTTACCTTAGTTCCTCTTTTGATTGTTCAGTTAAAAGTAGAAAGCCAGCAAAAGTAATATTGAGTTTTAAGGACTGATGCAAAATCTATGCTTATAAACATGAAAACAGATGTTATAGGTTGTAACTCTTATAATTTCCTCTCCTTAAACACTATAAGTCCTTGAAAAAAACTTCAAAAATGTTGCTCTCCATTTGTTTCTGTTGTAATAAGCTTTCAGATAAAGTGATACTTAGCGAGTTAAATGTGGAATTCAACGCATTATAGATGCCAGTTAGCAATCCTTTCATCACTGTCTTCTCATCTTGCCAAACAAAAGCTTAGCAGCACAACCTCAGTCAATTAATTATGCTCTCCAATGTATTTACATACTCAAATATGTATAAAATGATCAAGTACTTCTGTGGCTACAAAGAACATATTCTGATTTCTGCATTTTTTTTTTACTTTCTCAAAAATTAATGAGTTGGAGGGGAAAAAGAAGTCCTCAGAACAGAAACTTGAAAAATTCAGCTTGAAGGCTGACAAAATCATCTTGAAAGGAAAGGGTACTGAAAATGAATGCTTCACCTTCCTATTATCACAAGTGATCACTGAAACTAAGAGATAAGGGTGTATTGAAATCTATAATTTTCACAATTATTTTTCTAATTATTGTTCTTCTTTGCCCATTAAGAGGTTAATTACAAAAAAAAAGAGCTGGAGAAAAATAGTATTTTTACTTTGCTTGGTCACTAAATAAGAAGCCCCATATCCAGTATCCTATTATAACTGTTTATTACCTGCCAGGTTTCTATTAACCATCTTTTTTTCCTTAAGTAGAAAGGGAACAAGAGAAGAAAAGAATGCTTATTCTTAAAAGCATACATTTTTCTTGCTCTGCTCTTAACACTGGTTTTCTCCGCATTAGCTTACAGGAGCTTGATTTTGTTTTCTCAGCTTTTTTTCAGATGACAAGTCATGTTGTGGTAAGTCTCATCAGGACGAATCAGTCATGCAGCAAATATACTGGAATTCTAAACAAATATTTTTCCTCTCAAAGCTATATCTAGAGCAGTAAAGAATTTAAAAAGAGCTTGATCGAGGGAAAAATCACGTCTACATGGTCTGGAAAAAATAAGTATAACTAATGGCAGATTTAATCTGTAGGTTAATTCTGGTTATTCATGGGAGCATAATTTATTTCTGCTTGGACACACATTCACGTGTGTCCAAAAAGGAGTAGTTTTGATCCATTCATACACAGAAGTTAACCCAAAATATCAGGAGGGCAATAACACATGAGACCCTTATAAAACTGTCTTCCCAAAGCCAGAGGAATAACAATGTTAGAAGAGTTTTATAAAGTTTTATCAGTACTAAAACAGATCTGTATACACCCAGACATACACCTTAAAAGGGAGAAAAGAGGAAAATTAGAGGGGCTTTAGTGTCCATAAACTGCTGTAGTACTCACTCATTCACTGCTGTGGTACTCATTTCCATGACACCTGCCATGACCACAGCAGTATGTTCTCTTCCACTTTAATGGTACCTCTTCGGACCAGGTCCCGCTTGATGACCACGAATGAAATCGTGGTTAAAATCACCCTTCAATGCTCTTGCTTCGGGAAAATTCTTAATAAGCACTTGGAATTGTGCAAGACAGAGGACGAACACCTAGAGGCATCTGTCAAAGGCTTCTCCCTCACTCCTCTTTTTTGTATAAATACGGGGATCACTGTCTTTCCAAATTCTTTTTCTCTTTGCAGGAACTCTTCTGAAATCTGTGGTCATAAAAATGGGAATGTGGTCTTATACGTGAACAGGAACTGACAAAATTTGTGCAGAAATGTGCTAATTGCCCTAACATATGGCATATCACAGGGGAGTTTCGGGAAGCCTTTACACCTGAAAAAAAGAGCTCAAAAAAAAGCAAGTAAGCAAACAAAAAAACAAAAAACAAAACAACAACAAAAAAAAAGCAAGAAATCAGGTTCCCCACAGTCACAACAATAGCTTACTAGCTTAAATATTAGATTTTTCCAATTGTATTTCCACTATGTGTTTTGCTATGTGGTCTTTACACCCTTGCAGGTCTTGCTCAGGTAATGTGCCACAATGCAATGCTTACACAGCAATAGTGATTGACTAGAAACCTTGTAATCTCTGGCATTAACCCATCCTTGCCTTCAGATCTTACAATTTTAAGAAAAACAAACAAACAAGCATCACAAAACAAGGTATCATGGTAGGAGCGAGTAACCTGGGGGTGGGAGAAATGCTGAAAAGAAACTAATTTGAGTTGGGAGGACAGTGTTGCCTTGCAAAATATCACAGGGCAGAGCAAGGCCTTTAAGGAGCAGAGAAATAGCATATGGATAAGCTACTTTTAATTGCTTTCTGTGATTTACAGTCTTGCGGTGGGTAAATTGTGGGAAGAAATAAAGATATTGTAATATCATTTGCTAGGATTTCTGGCTTCACTAGGGAAGGTTGTAGCTAATTGGGAAGAGGTGAGATCAATTCCATTTCTATCATTTGTTTCTAGCTAGGGTACAATCCCTGGTTCTCAAAGAGAGAATCTGCTGCCATTGTCAAATCTTAGCCTATGATCTTCAGGACAGAGGAAGCACAATGGTTCAGAAACAATTATTCCATTACATGTGACACCTATGGATTTTGCCTGCGCCCTGCTGAATAGCCTGAGTAGTTAATAGAGGCCAAAAATATTATTTTGCAATGGAGGCAAAAAGCTTATCAAAAGTATCTGTGGTTGTTAGGGAGGCAGTGGGCAGAGAGCATTCACCACCAATTTTATGAATTATTCCAACATCTTTTTGCCAGACCTTTACAAAAAGAACCTTGTCTCATCCAGAACTATCCAAAATGCTGTTCCAAGGACGGCTCACTAGCACATCTTTACAAATGGATTCTTCTCTAAATCACTCTGCTGGAACTCCTTTTCAAATATTATCTGTTCATTTTCATTTTCCCATCTTCCACATCCTGCCTTGCAGTGGAGAGCTACAATTAACCCTTCATATGGAATTCTCAAGTGAGAACCCATGGACTTTCTACTATGAGGTTCCACAGATCTGAGGAGGAGATTCTTGCAGAAAACCAGTACCCTCTAGTTGGTTCTTTCTAGTCCTTCCTACAAAACTTATGAAAATATATGAACTAATCACATTAATTCATACTGCTTTTTTATATTTCCTATTAATATTCAACCACTAACCTTTAACTTATCCTAACCCAGTAAGCCTTTGGAGACATCTGCATACAGAATATGGAATGATATGGTTCTGATACATCACTGAATGCAACACTAAAAAAATAATTCTAAATCACAAAATGCTTCCTTTCTTTTGCCATCTAATTACCGACTGAGTCAATTCTACCTTCCAGTCTGAGGTGCTCTATTTTAAGCAGCAGTGTAAATATTTACAAAACAAATTATGAAACCTGATGGCAGGTTATGATTGTCCCTGATGCAAAATCAGACAACCGAGTACAGACCCCTGTCAGTTGTTTTTCTGTTTTGTTTCTTTTGTTTTTCCAACTAACTAAAATATTTCACCCACAGAACTTAAAGGCCTAGTACCTTTCTGTTCAAGCTCTTCATTCCCCTTATCCAGTTCCCTGCAATGATTTAGATCTGCAGTTTTGGCAATAATATGCTGCAGCACCCATTTGTTTGCAAGATGAAGATGTCTAATTAATAGAAGAACAGCATATTTGCTCAACATAAAATGTTTTCTGCACATTTCTCAAGTGAATTAAGATTGCCTCATGTAAAAGTTCCCCACTGTCATTTTCTGCCTACTTCTGAAATTACTGCATAGTGCTTTTAGACAATTCTGTATTAGCTGTAGGTTCTTCCCTCTTTACTGGCCCAGTTTTGTGCGTCTTACAGTGCTATGTTAGGGGCCTTAAAAAAAAAAAAAAAGAAAAAAAAAGGCTTTTGTGCTTGGTCACAAAGGTTTAAAAAGAAAAAAAAATCACCTTCCTGGAAGCAAATGTGACATGACTGATTTTTGTATTGCTTCTCCTTTCTTTATTGCTAACTGACAGCTCTTTTCTTATCAAGACTTTCATTAGAAATCAAATATACCTATATTGTATAGGATGTAACATTAACATCTTACTATCATTAAAACTTACTGCCATCTTCTTACTGACATTAAAATAGCAGTTCTGCCCAAATACCACTAGCCCCCCATCTCTGGGGAATCAATCGCGTATTAGCAAAGCTGCAAGAACCTTCATGTCCTAACAAAGCGTCTTACTTCCCAGGATAAATGCCATCACAAAGCATTGACAATTCAGTGTGCTTACTGAACACAAGAATGTCAAAATTTCTCCTGCAACAAAACTCAAGATGTCCTTGTGAAGCTCTGTGAAAGTGTTCACCTCAGCTGTTGGCAGTGACAGCTTTAAACCAAATACCTACTTGAACTTGAAACTGGCATAAAATTTAAAATGTCTAGGTAACTACAGTAATAATAATAACAACAATATTACAGGATTTTACAGCTATTAACCTTTTAATCAATAAATTATGTGACCATCAGAAGATTTTTTTTAAAAAATAAGTCCTTTATGCAAAAATGATCATGCTTGCCATGACAGTGTAGTATAACAGATGGCAGCAGGGAAAAGAACCTCTGATTTTATGGAAAGTGACCTGCTGGGTATCACCAAACTTGTGTTATTCCTCCATTCACCAAACAACCCCGTCATCAGAATTTGAAATCAAAGGAAATAGCCCACTGCTTCCACATTTCTTTGGATTAGGTCCAAAATATTGCCCAGTAACATCACAAATAAACATTTAATTCCATAAAACATATTGCTTCTTTTTTTTCTTTCTTTTTAATCACATAAGTTGTGAATCCTCACAGGAAAAAAAAAAGAGCTTTTCATTTTTGAAAATTATCAGTGAAACTGCTTATGTTTATAGGGTAGAATATAGTTATACATTTTCTGAGTTCATCAAAATACTGATTGTATTATGTATTGACAGCAATACCTGGGCACAATAGATAGAGCATAATCATCTATTAACCATAGCAAAGTATGCTGCATTTCTGTTGGTGAGTCCATATTTGCAACAAGACTTGCTTACTTGTACTGCCAAGTTAATTTGTCCTTATCATAATTACAGTGTCTGAAAGAAACTCAAAGAAAAATATTTCAATAGCACTCTAAGGTTTATAAAATAAATTATTCTGTTTTTAATTGGAAAATATTTTAGAAAACATAGGCATAAGTGATTTATGTATTCTTTTAAAAATGTGACTAGAATTAAAAAATAAAAACATCCAAAGTCGTTCCACCTCTCTTATTCTAGCAAGAGAAAAAAGTAGTTAATAGTCACCTTAAATCATACAGTCAGTGGAACTGTCACTAGAGTCAAATCTATTCTGTACCTAATGAGATAAAGTAAGCAAGATTAAATCTAAAGGACTTTCAGATAAAAGGGCATAGTTCTAAACAAAACTTCTGATTATTATCAAGACCAAACAGAAAGACAGATTTTTAACTACTAATAAAGATTTTTGACTGTAAAAATATACATATATATATTTTGAACTTTTTCTCTCCAAAAATTATTACTAAGGAAAAGAAGGGTGAATGTAGCCTCTCTACTGACAGAAATGCAGTCAAACCCAGCATCATGATGAGACTCTCTGTAAGTGAGAATTAGCCATTCCTATGCTGATGGGGACCTAACATACAGGCTTAAATATAGGGAGCAATGTCACTTACTGAAACATACCCGGTGTCCTCACTCTTGCTGCAGGATGACTCCGTCTCAAGATGCAGCTAGGAAGAGCTTCCAGTCTTTAATGTCAGTTCATATTGGCAAGAAAGCCCTACTTCCACTATCAGAGCTGGAAAAAAAGCGTATTTGCCATTTGTACACTCATCTCTGATTTTGCCTGTAAGCTTAAAATGCCCAGTGTGACAAACTGCACTATTTTACCACTGGAAGAATTAGTTTCTGCTGAGAACCACAAGCTGTTTGATATTTTCCTTTGAATTATGAATGACTTGTCTTTGAATCCCATTCTAAAAGAATGACAAACTTATTTCTAATACAGAATCTACTACAGTACAGCATTAAGATACTTCTGCACATCACCTGCTTCTTACTGTAAAAGAGAATCCTATTTTCCATAGGTCCATGGCAAATTTCTGCCTGTACTAACAGTAAATCAACATCTGAAATAATAAATAAGAAAGTGTGTATAGTGTATTTCTTGTCACACTCCTGCCCACAGCACTATATGGGAGGTGCAGGACTGGGCAGATCCAATAACATACAGGAACAGCCGGAACATTTATCAAGGTTTATGAACTGAGAAACCAGAACTGAAAGAAATGCATAAATCTGCTTGGACTACATCAACTAAAGAAACTCATCTCATGCTCAGGGATTTTTTCTGGTGAATAAACTTCTACATGTTTCAACAGTCTGCAATATTTTATTTATGAATTAAGAGCTATGAGAAAAGGGGGCGGCTGTGGGCAACCTGACTTTAAATGAATTGCCAAAAATCAAATGGGAATGTTGGACTAGTTTATCGCAAGTACATACAGTGACTTGGAAAGTTGTTCTTCATCTGTTACTCATCTTGAATCTACCCATCTTAATAGCTGTTGGTTGTTTTCTGCTCCATGATTCATGTTCACTAAATCTCAGGACATAATTTTTAAGGTTAACTTTATTTTGCATATGTTATTCAACTGATGTGTTTGCACCATCTCTAGTAGTTTCTATCAGACGAAGAGAGGAAAGAACCTGCCTACTAGATTATACCCAGTGCTCAAGGTAATTTCACATGGACGCCTTTTCTGCTGTCCCCCATCTACTCCAAGCGGTAGAAGAGAGTTCTCATTTCCCTCGAAGTCTCACCTCCCAGGGCTGCTCCCATTCGCCCTATCTGCTCATCTCTCTGTGCCTATATAAATTACCAATTTAGAAAATAATTAAAATATTTGAATACAAGCCAATTAAAATTCAGGAAGAGAGTTAGGAAAGCATCACAAAGCTTGCAACTTTCAGATTTATTTAAGAATTCAGTAAGGCAACAATTTTTTTCAGCATGATTAAAACTGTTAAGGGGTTGTACTTTTAAAACTCTTGAAACGTGTGAATTAAAGCCATATGAAGTGTTGTACATTACTTCTGTGATAGGGACTACTCTCAAGGCGGATAGTGAGACAAGTCTCAAGGCGGATAGTGAGAGAATAATTTCACTGGCTTGGGTGGAAAAGAACCTTTTTCTAGAACAATTAAAAAAATAAAATAAAAGCAAGAGGAGAAAAGAAGCAGTAGGAAAGAATTCATAAACAAACCAAATTGCTCTAGAGAAGAGAATAAACACACATTACCTTATACATATATTAGTTGTATATCCCCAAAAGGACTAAAAAGAACTTTTGAAATTGGGTGAATATTGCTGGAACTAGGCTTAGCAACTGTTAATGTTTGTTTATATTTTAAAATTAAAACAGAAGTTGCTTTATCTGTAATCATCATTTCATATCATGATGTTATTTATAACTTCAGAAATGCAGATTACAATTATTATATGCAACACAACACAAAAAACTAAAGCATTATAGATAATACTTAAAGTGAAAACATTTCCCCTCCCTCCCCTTCTGTTTTTGCAAATGGTTAGGCACTCATTCCAGTAAACCTGTTAAGCAAGAACCTAAAATTATTAAATTATTATTATTATTATTAAATTATTATTATTATTAAATTATTAAAAAATTATTAAACCTAATTATATCAAATTATGCTCACCTTTCCAACAGGACCGGACTTCTAAGAAGGATATTTCAGAACCAGATCTGAATGTAGCCAGGATTCACCTGCCTGACAGAGCCCTGCTCCCACCTCCACGGAGCGGGCTCTTTAGGGCATTAGCAACCACAACACCCTTGTTTTCACATAGTATTGCCACCTGCAGGACCACACGACACACTCCTGGAGTTAGACCAACAAAAATCCTTATTCTCTTCATGATCTTGACAATCATAAACACGACATAAGGCCATGTCCTTCACAGGAGGCCCTGCACTCCCCAGCTACTGGATAGCTCTTGTTTTACCCTGTAGTCTATGGGGACACTGAACACCAAAGCCACAGTGGGAAATGCAGCCAAATTCAGCAGTGTTAAGCCTAACTCAGCCCACCCAAGATACACCATACTAGTTTATGAAAGACAAGTGTTATATTAAAATTGCAATGGTCTGTAACAAACCTTCAACAGAAGGCCGATTTTAAGATTATGCTAATAACTCCAACTGCAGTGGCATCCTCATGTTCTATCAAGATTTAAAGTTTGCCAGCTTACATGGATCTCATCTTTCTGATACCATCCTCACAACAATTTTTTTCATTTCGGTTGAGCACAATATGAATGCATAATGAAAAAGTGAGACGCACGGAAAGCATAAACCCTGAAAATCTTGGAAAACAAACACTGGCAAATTTAGCACATCAAATCCTAGCAGCCTGCATATTTATCTAGCACAGTCATGAGGCTTCACTTCAAAAGCTGTCAGTAGAGTGGACAGTCCCTAGATGTGCCTGTTATACAACACACTGTGCAGAAGCAAGATGCATTTCAACAAGACAAAGCAATGCGTTGATACACTATTTGTGTGAGCTGTCTGCTCAGTGAGGGAGCTGATTTTAAATGGTATCATTTAAAAGGAGGTACGGATGGCATAAAATCACAGGATCCAGTTGTAGCATGCACGTGTTATGTTACCGTTTGGAAGGCAGATCTGATCTGATGGATGCTCTAAGAGCAAACTTTCAAGCCCTTCAAAGGAAAAAAAAATGCAATAATTATCCATAAAAGCTTAGTGGAAAACTTTCTTCCATTGGTTCTATTAAAAAGTAATTAGCACTTGTGCAACTGCCAAAAATTGGCAATTAACACTGCTGCATAGTAGAACACTGGCATTTAATCAGGTTAGTGTTCTCGAGGAACCTTCTAATGCACTAATGCTATCTGTCTGCTCATCTATCTTAGGTACTTACATGCCCCCCATTACCATAATATATAGGCATTTTACAGTGTTCGATGCATTCATTTTTACAACATGCTGGTGAGGTCAGGGAAATATGGTCAAATCAAGCGTTTGTGATAGATGTGGAGCTGAGTTTAGGGTATAATGCTGCACAGCATTTCATTTTCTGAATCCTTCCTCAGGAGATTTTCTGTGTGGAATTTATAAAAATTCTGTAACAGATACAACTAGGTAAAACAAAGAAAAACAGTGAAATTCAGAGTTTTATTTCGAATATAAAATCTGTAAGACATAAGAATGGTTTCCAAAAAGAACCTACTCTACCAAGACTTGTTCTGGATGCTGACTGCAATAATAATCCCCAGTTCCCACCAAATTTACAAGTAATTCCTGTTATGAAAATATAGTCATTTTAGCATCAAAATAGATGTACAGGGAAGGACTGCAATAATGGAGTAAGACAGGTGACAAACGGCCCTTGACCACTACTTTAATAGTACTTATTCAGAGAAAGCCACAAGCACAGAGAGAACAGACAGTGTTGTTAAAATCCTTTTTGTTGCAAATCCACAAAGGTTTCTATCAACCTTTTCTATGTGCTGGCTTATTTGTAATTTTAGCTATGGCATTTTAAACATTTATAAGCTGTAAATTTGACAAAAACATCCAATTTCTTATCACCAAAAGTTGCAACAAATCTTTCAATATATGTGAAACAATGTATGCCTCTGACTTAGGGTTTATGCTGGAACACATTTCAGGAAGGACAAATATTTTGGAGTAGTAGTAAAGCAGCATCTTCCTTATGGGTAAATTACCCTTGAAACTTTTTTACCTTTATAGTAAAATGAAAGTAAGTAAAAACATACTGACAATACATAGTATAGGAAGAGAACACAAGTGTGATGAAAAGAGGAAGTATTGTTAAGTTTAATGTCTTCACTGTTAATGTTTTGTTTACTATATGATAAGTACTGAACAATAATGTCAAATATGCCCTGGAAGCAAAGTAGAGTAAATTATATATTTAGCTCACATATGTGGTTTTTTTTCTTTGCAATATACTTTGTTGTTGTTGTTGTTGTTGTTTGTTTGTTTGTTCTTTAACAGATTTTAACTTGTACTCTTAAAAAGTATTAAAAGTAACCCTGGATGACTTAGTTAATTAAAATATCAGTGCAAAAATATAACCAATTTGCTTTTTTCCAGTATGTCTTATAGAAAAGAACAAAAATACATATGTATTTAAATAAACTCTTTCATATGTAATGCATACACTTACAGTAAGACCAGGCAATAAAAGCAATAAAAGATTCTCTTTGACCAAAAGAGTATCTTTAAATGTGGTGGCAAATCAAAGCTAACATAGTAGGAAAAAAAGGGGACATTTATTTAAAAACATCACTTATTTTATTTACATTCTCTTTGAGCAGTGATGATAAAACAGGACTGAAATTTAGATATAGGTTTTTAAAATCTGAACTGTAAGGAGGAAAAAAGCCTCGTATCTGTAAAATAAAGTATTAATTTAACACAATGAAGTTGTGTTAAATTTCGTCTTTTAAAAACTAATGTTTACTTTTCTTATAATCAGTCCTAAGTGAAAGCATTTCCATGGACTCATTAGGTTCTACAGATCCTGATGGGCCTTGCATTTGGTTGTCTGCACATTTTTGATCTCTCTGGACTGAGAGAGTATTGTGGCAGCACTAGAAGATCCTTCTCCTAGAAGTTCAACAGAGGGATCCCAAGGCTATGCAATATGAAAATACAAGGCTCAGATCTCTTCTCCAAAAACTCAGTCAGCTGTGCGGTGGTACTTGTGCCTTTAACATCAGGGACTGCAAAAGAATTTCAGCTAAAGAGAGTTAAGAGATAAACACACTATTCCACATGCCCTTAATTCATTTAATTAATGCTAGATAGCTGTTGGTTCCCTTTGTATAATCCATCTCAAAGCTTATCATTTTTCGTGGCCTCATTTCAAGCAGGAATTTTTTTTCATGTTGGATTCAATACAAATGAATCAATTTTCTTAGACCATTTATATTAATGCAAACTTTACTGTCTTTAGTATCTTTTCTAGCAAAGTCTATTGCTTAGAAAAAAAGAAAATGTAGAAATAAAAATGACTCAATAGCTAATGTAATTAAATATCATTTCAAAAAGCCCACTATATCTCTGTCTCTGACACAAGCCTGGTGATGCTGTATGAAATTACTTCAGTCAAAACTATAGCTCATAATAGTATGTTCCTTATTTCCTGGTATCATCTGACTTGAAATACTGATACCTGAGTTGCTTAAGATAAAAACAATTACAACTGAAACCAACAGAGATATAAAATGTGTAGCACAGTGAAAAACAAGGTCTGTAGTGTTTGACATTTGACACTCCTTGGTTTTGGATCCACAAAGTGGAGACAATAGTCCTTCATCTAACAGAAGCATTTTGAACTCCCCAAAAGGGAGTCTATTAATGCCAATGATTGGAAGAAGAGACATACTTGGTAAGCAGGGTTCCAGACTGAGATCGGTCCTTTTCCTACAAAGTTTCACTCAAATTTAGTGATAGGGAAAACAGAGATTCAGAAATTACAGGTGGCTTTTCACTCAAGTGCTCTGTAGAAAAGGGACCTATAGGTAAATATATGGGATACACTCTACCCAGTCAAATTTTAAATCCTTTGCTAAAGCAGAGAAAGTAAAAGAAATGAATTCTTTCAAGCATAAATATGGAAAGTATGATGAAAACAATGATGCTTATTCCCATGCTTATTTCTCTGAGGTATACCCAACACTTAAATAAGATTTTAAAAAGTCAGCACTATAGAGAACTCAGTGAAGAAAATTTTAGCGCAAACTACTGAGAGTTAACATAAAGTTACAAACAACTGAAGATTGAATTTTATGCTGGGAAGCATCTGGCAATCGAATGTTATATTAATGTAATGTAATATCACCTGTACTAGATTATGTTTGCCCACATAGCAAAACAAAATTAACTCAGTGAACCCAAGGAAACTTCTCAGAAAGGCCTTTGATGATCTCAAAAATATGCCCAGAGAATTTTGACAGAGCTCTTTTGACATGACTGTACAAAAGCACATGGAGACAAGTTACTCCTACAGAGATTGTTAAACTTCACTGACAGAGTAAGTTTGTAACAACACACAGGGACAAACGCTTAATGCCCCTCCCTTAAAATCAACACCACTTAAATCGCTATGCTTAGCTGCTGTCAATCTTGTTTTTAATCAAGTACCTTAATACAGCATTTCCCAGAGCCTCAGAAATCTGACTAGGAGCCTACTAGATGGAGAGAAGGGAAGGAAGAAAATCTGCCAGAGAGGACGCAGCATTTCCAGCAGGCTGTTGTTATTCTTTGGCCATGGTTTCACAACAGATGAATCATAACCCTTAAGACAGACGTGAAACACTGACAATGCAGACTCCCCTGCATAGAGAATAAGGCGCTGCCTTAATGCAAAAGAGATCAGAAAGCCTAGAGGTAGTTTCTTAAAAGCAGCACTTTGTATTAGAGCGGGGACAGAGTTTAAGTGAAGTACCTTTTATGGGAAGTACTTTTTCCTTTACAGAGGAAAAAGTGAAAAGATATCTTGAAGTTGTTATGGGCTTGTTTGTTCGTGGGTTTTTTTGTTTGTTTGTTTCTTTGTTTGTTGTATTGATTTTGTAAAGTAGAAAAGCAGCAGATAAAAAGCAAAAATACTTTACTTCCTCAATCAAGAGTATCAGAGACCCACACACTACAAAGTTGTAAATTCTAAAGAACAAAACAACAAACATCCCAAAACGAATGGGAACATGCTTGATGCTATAAACAATAGTAACAATAATTGGAGAACAAGCTTGGCTCTGGAAAACCACAGGGAACATATTCCTTCAGAAAAATAAGAGCAGAAATTTAAGATAACTAAGAAGTTTGTACAGGCAAAAGCAAATATACAAATAGCAAAGGTAAGAATAGTTTCAAAGAAATCCCTCTGAAAGCTGCATTAGTAAAGCAACCTGAAGACATCACTGATTTGGCTACAGAGGAGAACTGCGATTTATTCAAGTAAAGTGCAAAAACAGCCAAGATTAACATACAACCTAAATCTCTAGAAGTAATTTGGTGCATAACTACCTCAAAAGGCATATAGGAATAATCAGGTCACCAAGAACTCAGGCAAATAAAGACTGAATAGTAAAGAAAGCTGAGAATGCTTAGTTAGAGAGATTATTAACTATCTAAATTAGACTTTGAAACAGATGTTAAACAGTGAAATATTTTTCAGATGCATCCGAAGAAAGGAAGAGAGTATGGTAGTTATTATACTTTAAAGATGGGTGCAGAACAGACGGCCCACCAAATAATTTGCATCAGTTTTCAGGAGTGTTGGTAAAACTACCTGGCTTTTATCCCTACCTCATTTATCAGTAATGCCTATCCAATGGCAAGATAAATAATGGAAATTGAACTCCAACCAGCAGAGACAGAATTGAAACCCTAGAAATCCAAGTCATTAAAGTGACCAGCTTGAAACAAGCTTGGCTCTGCTTCTCTGCTGCATTTTCAATTCCAGCAGCAGGACCTTTTAATCTTACTAGTCAGATGAGATATCATGTGATGGGGAAAAAAATAAATGAAGGATGTTATATTACTTTTATATTTAAAATAGGATGATGGCAACTGCAAGCTGATAAATCTGAACTGAAATCCATAAAATTAGAAATGGTTTCAAGAAAAAAAAAATAGAATGGTCTTACCGGATGAGACCAAAGCTATTTAGCCTAGGAACTTTCTCCATGGTGGCCAAAAATAGATGCTACAGAAAGAAAGGATATGAGCATGGCAAGTGCTCTTCTCAAGTTCTCTTCCAGGCTACAACAGTCTGAGGCCTAAGACTTTTTGGATAACTGTACTTCATTCTGTACTTGGTCGGCTTCTCAGCATTTCTATGCATGTGGCGAGCTCTCTTTCACTAACAAACCTCTTGAATCCATGAAAATTCAAGTCCTCCATAATTTTATTCCATTATTTAATTACAAGTGAATTACAAGTGAATGAAAAGCCACTTGCAAGATATTTTGCCATTTACCCTATATGTGCATTGATTTGATCTGCAAAAGAAGTGGGTTTGGGTTTGGGGAGGAAAAAGAAATGAAACACCTTAACCAGACTTAGACTGATCTCCTTTAATACTTTTATTAATGATTCAGTCACAAACATTTTAAGTGCTCTGAGGAAATTTCCTGATGACATAGAGCCAGGAGATCATATGCAGGGAATGAAGTAAATCTCACAAATGCTTAAAAGAAGAATAAAAATCACATAGTGCAATATGTAATATCGTAACTGCAAGGACAAACAACACAGCTTTGTACTCCAAACTGAAAGTTCATTAATTCTTACAACTGCGCGGACAAGGACCTCTCTGTATGTGATGATCATAGTGTGGTTATCATCTGCCAACCTGATATAGAAATTGAAATATAACTCCAGGATGTACCAGAAAAGATAGTCCCAGCAAAGTTAAGGAATTTCGTACTAGCCTTTGGTTAGATCTCACCTATACAATAATACATCTATTGTGTACATTTCTGGAAAGATTAATTCAGTCAGAACAGGAGTGGAAAGGTTCTGTTTCCTTAAAAGAAGCGTCTATCAAGATGTTATCAATGCATCAAAGTACAAGCTGCAGGTGGAGGGAGAAACATTTAAGAAATACTCAAGTTGGATGACAACAACAGCAAAACTAACCTGGATATTAAAAAGAAGAAAAGAAAAATTTAAAGATTCCTGCTACAGTGTTACATCAATTTTCATAAAAAGGTCTTTCAATGGGAATGACAGAAAGAAAAGTAAACCCTCCAAAAACCTAGGTATATTTTCCACAAAAGAACTGTATGATCTACCTGCGCTAGGAGGGATTTGTATTCAATGATGCATTATATTCTTTCTAGTCCTCTACTCTTATACAAATCATATAGGCCACCACACAGAAAAATAATGAAATTAAAAAGAAATAATAATAATAATTGGCCTGCCAAACACAAAAAAAGAAAGAGCTTATTGCCGGAATGTCTTTGACTTAAACTTCATCCCTCTTTTTTACTAACTGGAGGAAACAGTCAAGCAAAGTTTGCTCTGTATGCCGTTGCCCTTTATCAGCATTCCTACCCATTCTTACCTTCTTTCTTTCTGTATTTTTTCAGTATTTTTTTCTAAACCAACAATTTCAGCTCCTGTAACGTCCTGAGGTTTTACAGAGAAGCAACAGAATTCATCCATAAGTCTTATTCTTGCTTTCTATACTTATGTTTTGCTTTGTATCTCTAATGAAAATTACTGATCTTGTTCCACAAGACAAAGAGGACTGACACAAGTGCAAGAGGAGTCTTGAAATTAAGATGGTAACCTTGTAACAACATTCATCCAGAATATATTCTTGGCAAAATAACAGTAAAGAACTTTTATAAAAAGAAATTTGTTAAAATCTTGCCTATTTATTGATGCACAATGTGTTCTTGCTTAGAAAAGCTGTATACTCACTTTTAAGACTTCTTTCCTGTTTTTTTCATTCATACTGGAATGAAACAAGAAGCCGGACAGCACCAGACTATCTAATCCTGCAAATCCTTCTGCGCAGCCTGTGAGTCTCTATGCAGTTTTTTATTATTATGATTTTCCCTAGTTTCCTTATTCTTCAGAAGGTGCACAGAAAAAAAAACGATAATTTGGTCTTTTTTGATATCCTGGAAGAGAAGTATTCCTTCAGAGAAATCTCTTTTTACAGAACTATAAGCAAGATATGCTTCCTAACGGAGGGCTTATTTTCTGCCTGGGCAGAAAAAAATCATGTAGAGTACACAACTATGCAACAGCAGACATGTTCTCCGAATAGTCTACCCACAACGCAACAGTGCTCTGTGCAAGTTAATTTATCATACCATATATAATTTGTATCTTGAATAGATAAAAACTAGAAGGAGAACCAAATAAATGGTAAGAGTACTAATGCTAAGAGAAAAAAGACTTTGTGATTAACTTTTTCCTGATATGTTCCATGGGTAACAAGCTTGCCTATTTGATATTGTTTGGATTAAACAATCACAAAAATACTGTACTATGCCCCGTGCATCTGGATTACATGGCAGTTTGCAGCAGGAGGCACATGAATACTCCAAGAATATTTCCTTCATCTGATGGAAACCTTAAAGCCACACACATTTGCTGCTGCTCTAGGTCAGAAGAAAGCAAGACACTATGGTTTTGTCCTCTATTATACAGGCTTTTAACACTGTAAAAGAAATTTCTGTAAAGAAATATGATTCTATACTGTGGTAAGGCTACAGTTCCTCTACAAGAAAGAAGTAACAATTTAATTTGTTTAAAATAGGTATTTAATTATCATAAAATGTAATAATTATTGCCACTTCATAAAAATTTAATTGTAGCTTATTAGCATTTATGTAATAGACAACTTGGTTCCATTATGAACAAGAAACCATGCATAGAAGAGTGGAATATCATATCTATAATTCACAGTGATAACAACGTTTCTCATTCTTCATTAAGAAAATCAATTAAGCTGAAAAAAAAAGATGAACTTATAAAAAATACTCTACCTATACAGACTAAGCAGGTATTTAAACAAGAATTTGATTTTAGAACTGTAAGACTCAAAAACATTCCATATTACCTTAGAGTCTTGCTACTCCTTCAACAGAGAGATATAAAAGAAATAAAAAATATTTTTAAAGATATAGTATTGAAACACTAAGACTATATCATGAGATGTCCACCATCAGAAGTGATGATATCTAAACAATGAGAAGCATGATTTTTATTTTGGAAATGATCCACAAAATCTACAAAAGTATAGATTCTGCCTTATTAATATTATTAATCATACTTGAATTTAAAATACAAAGCACCAAGTCAAGGTTGCTTATGTTTTTGCTATGGAAAGAATTTACTCAAAGGGTTTTTATTAGCTTTTGCTTCTAGTCTGCTGTGAAAAGTATTAGAAAAATGGCATTCCCCTTTTCTTACCCTCCCCCACCCAACTTTAAAGAAGTTTGAACATAATTCTATTCAAAATGTTAGCAAAGTGCTCAGCTCCTGGAAATCACATACTGCCATAATTTGCTAAAATCCATGGAGGTTTACCATTAAGATGCTACAATACTTACAATCTTGCAACAGTTAGCAGAAAAAAATCACTATTTACCAGGGAATGTGACGCTATCCATTTTTTATAGCACTTTAAACAGCTACTCAACATCTAAGTGTAAAATTTCTATATATTTCTAGTTTTAATAAATCTTAGACTATAATTGTTTGGTGCACAATGCACTTCAGTTTTAATAGAGGAAAACAACAAAGAAAAAAAGAATTATTTATATTATCTGTAAGAGTACTATTTTTTTTTCTCCTAACAGCAATAACATGAATTCCCATGAAATGGCAACCAAGTTTAAACACAAAATAATCTCCAGAATGAGTGGAACTGCTTACGAACAACAGGCTGGCACCTTAATTCATACCAACTGGCATAGCTTTACCAAAGTCAAAGTAAGTTTACTCAGTGTGTACTTGCTTGGAAATTTGAAAATATATCATTCTAAGTTTACTAGACCATTCTCAGTTTTACTATATGCTTCACTATATACTTCTTATTACTTAGCTCATTTTATACCTCAACTTCAACCTGTTTATTTTGAAGAAAGAAAAAGACAATGTAAAGTTCACATTAAATAAATGTTCACTTTTGTGCAGCAGAACTTTTCCTAGGTCACAGTCTTCATCATCTAATGTACTATGACTTTCTGCTGTACAAATTATAAACCTATTCCTGCTTTAAAGAATGTCACCTGCAATATTGGCATAGTCTGTGGAGACAGGGTTGAAGAGCTATCATGTCTTACCTTTAAAAGGAAATTATATTTCCACAGCACTACATTTCACACAATACAGATCAAGCTAATTTCACGTCACAGCTTAGTCAACTACCTTGACGGTTCCACAGTATCACACCAATGAAAGTTTTGCCTGGGAAGATTTAAGACAGCTAATAAGAATAATCCTTAACTGAAGTGATTTCACATGATTTCCAGAGCTTACAACCCAACTATTCAAGTTCTCTAAACTGTTTTAGGGAACTAACATGTACATTTGTCAAGAGCTAACAACAGCAACCAACTACTGCCAGTCCTTCTAATCTTGTCTCCAAAAAATCTTCCCAGTGAGGTCAATCACCATTTTTTTTGTAAGCCTTCCAGGTTCATCACACCATCTGTATTTCTATTTCAAGGAACAGCTGTTGTTTGCCACCTCTTCTATGGTACATATTCTTGTATAGTTCACTTCTTCCTACACAGCCTCAATGACACAACCTTACTAGAAACAGAGTCTGCACACAGGACACTTTTTCACCCAAATACCATGGCTTCAGCCTTAAAACTGTCCCATAAAGTGCCCCTGTCCTATAATGAATGAACAAAAAAAAAAAAAAAGAAGGCGCTAGACTTTACCACCTCAGCTATCAAAAATAAAATATTCAACAGCACGAGAGCAGATCTATCTAAACACCTTTTGCAGTAACCAGAGAAAAAAGCTTGAACCGAAGACCACTGTTAAAGAGAGTAGCACTACAAGCTTTGGAGGAAAGCTGCTGTGAATTTTAAATATTCTGCACACTGAACTGGAAAGCTGAAACACAATGTCAGTTCAGCCTATGATGAACTTTAAAGGAAAAGCTTTTGCTTGTAATAACAATTCTGAGATTCAAATAACAGGACTTTCTGTTGCTATCTATACCAAATCTAAAACTGATATACAAACTATACTAACAATACCTACAGACCAAATACAGAATAATTTCCTTGTTAGCATGCAAAAGATGCATGAGAAAAAAAAAAAAAGGACCATCATGTCACCAAGATTAATTACGTCTGAATACCGTCTGAATTTCTTCAGAATATGCGTAGGGTTTTGATGTTGACTTTCCCAACACAAGAGTTAAGAACGCAGAGCCAAGCTCTCTTCTGACATTTTATGACCCAGATGCCTTTCTGATAGTACTTAATACTTGAGTACATACAGGGTACAAGCTGCAGAGGGAACAGAAACCAGTATGAAGGAAAGGAGGAGAGGATCTAGGAAAAGGAAAGAATAATAATAATAATTTAACAGGCCTTTAGAGATGGAGGGATTGACATTTGGTAGGGAGGAGAGAAGGAACAAAAAAAAAAGAGCAAAAACTGACAGCTGTAGAGGTGCTCCAGCACGGGGACAAAATTAACCCCAATGGTTCACACAGTTAATTTGAGTAATTGCATTGGGTTTGCTGGGACTATCTAATTTGGAAGTTGGTAAAAGGATATATCATAGTTTCACAAAATGATGTTACAAAGAAGTGGCATGCCTGTAGAGCAGAAGGAGCTGCAGCCTTCCCTTCCCACCATCCCTGCCTAATGCCACATACTACTCCACATATGTCATATGGCTGCACACACTCACGAAGACCAGCTCCTAAGTTTTGGGTGCCTCCATCCATCAAAGTCAAACAGAAAATTGTTTCTCAAACCTGTTACGTGTTGTTGGGTTCGAAAATATAAGTCTTTATTACTGCAATT
This sequence comes from Crypturellus soui, assembly GCA_032275445.1. Lineage (NCBI taxonomy): Eukaryota > Metazoa > Chordata > Aves > Tinamiformes > Tinamidae > Crypturellus > Crypturellus soui. The sequence goes on along the minus strand of JAUBNY010000635.1, from coordinate 3,631,142 downwards.
CAATAAAAAAGTAAAGAATGAACGCTCTTGCTAATTTTAGCTTTTCAAATGAAGAAATATTTATTGACGTTAACATGTATGACAGTATTTTACTGAATTTACCTGATTCTTTGAGGGCACATCTAGAGTGGTATGTCCAGTTCTAGGCGCCCCAGTATGAGAGAGCCAAGGAAGTTCTGCAGTGAGCCCAGTGGAGGGCCCCAAAACAAGTAAGGAGCCAAAGCATCTCTCACACAGAGAGAAGCTAAGAGTGTGTGATGGTTCAAAAATGGAGAAAAGGAAAATCTATGTGAATAAATACCTGATATGAAGAAGATGGAGCCAGACTTTTGTCCTTGGTACTAGTAACAGGACAAGAGGCAATGTGCTCAAATTGAAATAGAGAAAAAATCACTTACACATAAGAAAAAGCTTTATTACTGTAAGAGCTATTGAATACTGGAACTGTCAAGTTTCACAAAAAATAAGAAAAAGCAGAAAACAAATGCCAAGAACAAATCACTAACAAAGTGTGTAAAGAAAGAATTAGGTGTATTTCATATAATATGGCAGTAAAAAAATATTAGCTTTGACTTTTCATATTTTCACAATAATTTTGCATAGGAAGTGATGGGAATCACGAAATTATATCACATAAGCAAGGCTAAATTGGTTGCTCATTCAGGTTTCCATAATTTTCCCATGCAACTAAGTCCCACTGTAAGAAAATATACCCGTTTTAGCAGACTGACATTTCAGATAAACAATGAAATGTTATAAGATATCAAAATATCACATTTTGAAGATTTTAAGCATCTTCTCTCATTTTTTGTAGTTCAGTAGAAAGCCAAACCTGACTCCTAGTCCCCCCCATCGTAAGTTTTGGAACCACACACACAACTTAGTTTAACTGAGCAATCACAATCACAGTTTTCAGAGGTATAAATTCCTTGTCTTCTCTTACATATGGCACAAATTACTACAATGTGAGAAAGGATGTCTTACTCTGATCCTAACTTGAAGCTGTTGAAAGGCCTGTAAGCAGGCGACACTAAGTAGCAGAGCATAATATTAAAGCAGATACAAGACTGAAATGTCTTTCTTAGAACTCTGCCATGACTATTTAAGAAGAATATTTTTTTGTTTGTTTTAAAAAGTTTTTAAATGTGCAAGATTTTTCAGATTACTGAGAAATGATCTACAAGGCAATCTGGAAATATCTTGGCTTCAGTGCTCTCAGACCTCAATGTGATGTGCTGCATGAAGCAACAGATGAGTTTGATAACTTCTAAAGACATTAATGTATTATTATTATTTTTTGCAAAAAGCAACAACTGAGAGTACTCCTTCTGTTTGGAGGCTATTGCTCTCCACTCCTCCAATCTGTTGCAGTACAATAATTATAAACTAAAACAGACGCCACCAGCTCAGTCATCAAACCTTCCCACAAGCTGCAATTCAGCAGACTCACATAGGCAAACTGCAGTGAGAGATCTCCTAGGGATGTCCACAATGAAGGCAGGCTCTTTCCTGGCTGTCCCTATGACTATAGTAACAGCAATAATAATAATAAAAACCATGAGGGCATTGCAAATGCTATAAAAAAATAGCAGCGAAAAGAAAAGCAAACGATAGGGCCAAAACGGGCCAAAGTCTAAAAAACTTCATTAATGGTGTTCAGTGAAGCTCTTATTTGTGTACAACACATCCACACATACGTACATATCCCCACAGTTATTGATTCCTCTCAATTCTGAAGTGCGAATGTACTCAAACTCATCTCTGGCAGCTTGAAACTTTGTTTTTCTCCTACTGAAATAAAGGGCAAAAAAACTGTTTGCATCAGACAGAGCACTTCCCTTGCTTCAGCTTTAGCTTTCCGTATCACTGCCACTAGTGCATGGACTGCGTGAAGTTCATATATTTAGCAGAAACATAAATATTTTCACTGTGGTACTATTTTTATTTGAAAACCAAATTTATATATGCTCTATTTACCTCATGGTTGTACAATGCACGTTACTACCAGGAGCTTAGCATTGCATAAAAGGAATGAAGAAGCTGACACAAGTGTTTATAAAAACAAAATAGCTAGCATGAATTTGACAGCATGCCTCCTTCTTTCAAGCCTCTTAATGTTAATAAGCAGTGCTTTCTCTATATGTTAGTTATTCTTTTCATTGCATTGTACAAGAAGGAAAAGTTACAATTGTTGGTAGCTTTGATGCAAATCAGATGCAAATCAACAGCACCAATTACTATACCAGCACTTAAAATGTTTTTGGTAATCTTAAAACATGTTTCTAAGGTTCACTACTACCTATTAGCTTCATTAGTTTTATGGACATTACTGACATGAGAATTTTATCTTAATACATTTGCACTTTTGTACTGTATATAACTGTATAAATACTTCATAGATCACAAGCAATAAAAGGAAAGGAAAATTATGATCTAGCTAACTGCAACGAGTATTTATGGCCCTGTTTGGACCTCTGGGCAGACACCATAAAGTTGCTGTGCAGTGCTTCTCTTACATAATGAATCATTCTCTGCACTTGCAATAAACACAAAAATAGGGTTCACGGTTGCATCTGGCACCAAGGACTCTAACAAGGTATCAAAAAAAAGGAAAAATAAAAAAATCTGCTGCTGGAGAGATTAGCAAGTTTTAGAACAGGCACCGTCACCAGGGATGGGACCCTTGGTCCTGGTAACTCAGATGGAGCCCAGTCCCTCAGCTGTCGTGTAAGCTCCAGGCAAGCTCCGGTCTCACTCGCTGATGCACTCCCTAACTGAGCACGTCCAGGTACCCACACAGTGCGTCTCTCTAGCAAGGCCACTGCACGGGCATCACTCTGAGGAGTTCCTGCATCTCTAATTCCTGCGTGATGAGGGCATCTGCATTTACTGGTTCTCTAAAGCTAAGAGCATACCTGCCTGCGTCCCTCTTCCTTAGCTGCCAGTATATAGGTATAAGGTCCTCAACAGCTGATAGGAAACCGGAGAGGAGGAGGAGGGGCAACAATCAGCAGGAGAACAGATTAAAATGTCTTGTTTGTGTTCTGCCTACCTCCATGTCTCCGTGTAGCATATTCTGTATCTAAACTCTACACCCCTACATCCCTTACATACACACTGTGATACAACCCTGCAGTAGGGTGGTTACACTGCTGCCCACTCATCGCAGTTATCGATCCACGACTGTCTTCTGTTTCTCTAACTCTGGATCTTGGATACAGTTGGTGGCTGCCTAGTTTCCCAATGAATGGGCAACAACCTGAAGAGCCTTCCTACCAGGTGGACTGTCCACTGAACACAAAAACTACAAAGGAAAGGAAAACACGTGTGCTGAAATTGCATTAAGCTCAGGAAAACCTTACACAGGAACAAAGCACATGGACTACAAAACACTGTCTCAAAAAAGACAATTGATCTGGTAATGGAATCAGATCAGATCTTCGACCCTGCAACTTAGCCATATAACTTTATATCTCCTAGTTGCACCACTTCCCAGAAAACATTATCTGTTAAGTCATGACTAAGTTTTATATATCACATCTTTACAGAAAATAAACACAGCAGTTAGATGAGGGAGGATTATTCATTTGTTCTTTTAGCAAGACATTTGGGAAGGATTTAGAGCACAGGAGGTAGACAATGAAAACTTGGAAATTTACTGATGCATGTGCAATGCCTATTAAGCTTCAGTTTCTCACGCACCTCCATTTTGGATTATTCTAAACATTGGCAATAGCTACACAGCTGCTTCCTTTTGATAAAAGGTTGGAGCATATTTAGCCAATTAAAAGCTATGCAAATGTTTCACACACAACTTCCAGGAATTTGTTCTGCATGATGAGTTTTTATTACTATAAAAAGTATTTACCAAATGATTTAGTGAAGTATTTCCTTAATGTAAACAAGCGTAGGGCTCCAAGGATGTGCAACATTATCATAAAATGTGAAAGCCGGGAAGTCTTCAAAGTGATAATGTCAGTATTAAGACAAGACAGCTCTCTACTCCCTACATACAACACACACACACACACATACTACCTACAACCTCTCCTGAAACCAGCCAGAGAATTCAGACTACCTTAAGCATTTTATGTCCAAAAGCTCAGCTAACATGTGTCTCGTGGTTTCCTATAGTGCTCATCACCTCATTATTTAAGTATTTGACAGATAAAATGCATGTGCAAAGCAAGGCAGTAATAGACATTTTTCAAGCAGACTCCAGAGAAAAAGGTCTTTTATTCAATACTCTAGAGGAAAACCTAAGTTTAAGGAAACTAACTGAACTAATTTTAAAATGGCCTGGACTAAAGCAATGCACAGAGTTACTCAATCCTCTGGCACTCTTTTGAATTTTTCTTTGGAATATTCATCAAATAACTACTACTCAATTCCTTTTAAACAGTAATTTCTTCCAGCACAAAATCACATCCTACTGTTGGTACACACCCACTCCATATCTCCTGTTTAAGCAAGGAGATGAGGAGCTTCTTCTTGGTGAGTAGTACCTGGCCTGCCCTCGCTCAGCCCTGCTCCAGTCTCAGCCTCCTGTAGTTACATTAGCCTAAGCAGATCAACTGATACGGGAGAGAGAGAATATTCAACTTCTAAGACACAGTAATCATGAACAAGCAATTGCTTTAAGCCACATGATCTCTGTCATCTGTTATACATATATTTATATATATATATATATATGTATATGTATACACACACAGACGTTTCATGGTTTCTGCATCTGGATTTTACAGCTTCTCATCCTCTCCATTTCCACCACCTCTTTTGTAAGCAGAAAAATAATTAAAGTGCGCATTAGGAGCAAAACTTTTGGAACAAAACGCAGAACATTAATGTACGCGAACTGCAACAAGCTAGATGCAAGATGACATATGAGTAATAACATCCCTATTCTTTACAGTGATAAATTGTTCACTTTGAAGCAATGATTCTTTCAGTTTGACAATACTTAGAATATAAAAGCATACAAAGAAAGACTGAAAAGATTACAGGTCATCCAGTCTATCCCAATACCTAAAGGGCTAGATCAAGTGCAATCTAAATTATTATTATCTAAATTTTAATAGGAAATGTAAACAGAAAAATCCTGATACTTCACAACGGAGGCCATATTTTCAATACAGAAACCAAATATGTATTTAACTACAAAGAGCAATAACAAAAAAAAGAGAGGAATACGACAAACAGAAGAGGAGATACAACAATCTCACTGGCAAACAACCAGTGAGGAAAGAGGGTAGCTAAACTCTTCCAGAAAAATAATATGGAAATGGAGTGAAGGATATGATTTTTGGCCCTCTAGTTCATCACTTTTCCTGGCTTTCCAGTAAGAAACCACACACTAGTAGAGCTACGTGTGCAATACACCAAAACTAGTTCTAGAAAACTTTCTAGATGTTCTAATGAAAGATGCTAACACATTTCAACACCTATAAACAAACTGTGAAACAGCCTGACTATTAGCTGACAATACTGATCACCTCACTATCATGTAAAATGGTATGTATTCCAGATGTGTCAAAAAAGCCTCGCATAAAGTGAGTCTATAGAATAAATGGTGGGCAATCGGAGGCAGTTATACAGAAAATTTCTACTGACTTTTCAAAATAAATATACCACAAAGAGTATTTAATGCATAAAGACAGTATCACAAACACATGTAATTGCATATGCATTGCTTATTAATCACATATTTGAAGAAAAAATACTCAAAAACTTATGGATGATTATGAACAAGATGTAACTATCATTGTTATACAAACATTCCTCTTTCCTCAAAACCGGAGAATCTTCTCATCCTTGACCACACACACAGTTGCTAAATGAGTTTCACCACTGTATCACTACAACTTCCATTTTGCGTTTCGCCTCTGCTTGGGCAAAGGAATTACACAAAACTCATTTCCCCACAAAGCAGAGGTAAACCCAGCGCTCTTCTTGCTGATGCTGTCAATCAGAAGAGACAAGTTTACTTAGATAAAACGTGCCACAGTAAGTGATGACACATGACCTCCACCTACAGAGATCTTCTTTGCTTAAGGGGAGGAAAGCTAGGACGGACTACGTGCACAGTGCGATTTACATTCACGGGAAGGATCACAGCACATCCTCTCCAGGTCCTGAAAAATGTGCTTCTGCAGCAACAGAAACCAGTTTGCTCTGTCACTACTAACAGCGTTTGAGGAATTGCCCTACAGACAGCGTTCATCTCCGTTTGAAAACAGCCACAAGAACTGTAAAGCCCAGACAGCAGCACATTAAGGAAAAGAGATATTATAGATATATTTTCAAAAAAAAAAAGTAAGAAACGTGAAAGTGTAGATGAGAAGTACTGTAACAACCGTGAGCAGTAAGCAGGGCGCGTATATATCTTCCAATGTTATAAGAAACACTGGGTGAATTTCAGACTGCCTCGTAAGGCAAAAGTCTGCTGAATAAAACTTGTTGACAGCGCTGTTAAAATGCGAAACTAATATTTGATAGGGAAAAAAAAAAAACAGCCTGCTAGCCCGCTATAAATGTCAAACACAGGATTAACAAAGCAACGCACGGAGATGTTGGGCTCGAATTTCGGCACATAATCCAACCATCTGGCGACCAGTTGTACGGGAAAAAAATAAATAAAATAAAATACGACGAGATAACGGGGGGATCTCCGGGGCGCTCTCCAGGAGGTGGGCAGCGCTGCGCCGCTCCCCGGAGTCCCCGCGGCGATGTCGCTGCGCCGGGGACTCGCCGCGGGGACCCGGCGCTCGTCACCAGCTCCCCGGCCGCAGGGGCGAGCAGGGGCGCCCGGCGGGGGCACCTTCGGCGGGCAGCACCAGGCAGGAGGGCTGCGGCAACTGCCCGAGCCCCGAGCCCTCCCCTGCGCGGGACGAGTCCCCCGTAGCGCTGCCGGCGGGGAGCCCCGAGCCCCGGAGAGCTGCCGAGCCCGGCGGTCACCCGCGCGGCGGCTCCGCAGCCCCGGAGGCTTCGGCCAGAGGCGAGGGGCCGCCCGCGCCCGGCCCGCACACCAGTTGCTCGGCCCGCGACGAAGAAGTGTTGGAACAAGCGGGCGAGCCCCGGGCGCAGCGGGTCCCGCCGCCGCGGAGTGGGCGCCCCTCGGCGCTTCTCACCTCCTTAAG
>JAUBNY010000635.1:3604358-3616328 GCA_032275445.1 Crypturellus soui | reverse complement strand
TCCAGCTCTCTGCAGCTGCATTGGGAAAATACAGAACTCCTCTTCTGACTAGGTAAGTACTATTACTAGCAGTAATCTTGAGAATCAAGTTCTGTATGTGCCATTTGCTTCCTTGGTAATTACCACCGGTCCATTTTTAGCCACTGGCTTAGAAAAAGGAGGGCTGTAGAGCCTGTGCATTCTGTATTGGGGTCCCAGCTGCAATGTACAGAAACAATATAGTTGCAGAGCTCCAGGATTTTCATGATCTAAAATATTTTTGAGCAAATAGGACAATAGTTCCCAATCTTTTTAGCAAGTACCAGGAAAAAATAGCAGCACTCAGGTACTAGCAGAGGACAGCTTTCTTTTGCTCCATTTTTATGATTTTTTTAAAAACCAGAATGTAATGCTGCTGTCACCTGGAAAGAGAATCTGGTTCAGATTTTTTTTTTTTTTTTCTGATTCACATACAGAGTGGGGTAGTTTTACAGCCAAAGCCTAGACACTGAACACTAGATTGGCAGGTGGTATATTTAATCCAGACAATTTTTTTAGTCTGTAGAGATAAAAACAGGCTTGTCACAGTTCTGCTCTCATAAAAGCACCCATAATTAAACATGTAATTAGCCCACTAAATCATTTTTTCTTCATTATTGCCATCAGTTCATACCACTTGAAGGCCTGACCCACAGTCTACAGGCATTCATTGAAATGTGACAGTTTGAGCTAAACACCTTTAAAACTGTTCTCTGATACCTTTTCAGTATGTCCAATCTTATCTTTTAACACAAAGACATAAATTATCACTAAGAAAGTCTCTCTCTGAGTCTCAGGCCGCAAGAAGAATGTGTTTCTCAATAACTATCCCTGATATATGCTTTGTTCTTACATAGTGTAACTCAATACTACTGTTACTCAATATCAGACTCAGGATGATGGATTAAAAGATCCTTGGTCTTACAGCTATGTCGCTGTTCCTGAGGTCTCAACCCTTACCAACTACAATCACTGTAAAATCATATTTCTGAAAACTTCTAGTTGACAAATAACTAAAATATTTTCTGCTAAATGTGTTAAGTAGCATGTTTAGTAAATTGTCATATAGACCTCCCATATTGCCATGTTTTCAGAACTAAATTTAACAAGCTTGTCAATATATGAATATGTATATAAATATATGCCTGTTCAGGATTGCACCTTTATAAGATCACTTGTAAAACCAACTTTTATAGAAATGACTGGACAGATGGGTTGTATTTGTGATCTGGTGATCCAAATCTTTAGTGGCTTCTTAATCATCTGATCCGGATATAGGTACAAAATCCAGAGGTCCATCTTCTCTCCAAATTCATAGAAGGGAGATGCCTAAATGTTGCTCTATTCTCCCACCAAGCTTCAAGGCCGACAGAGAAGGTCTTTTGTTGTTGTGCAAGCTGTACGAGGGCAGTTAATTCCTCTACTAAATGAACATCAGTACTATGAAGGACAAGCGTACAACTTACTGTGAGAGAATTGCTCAAGAAAGAATAACTTAGAGAAAAATAGAGCCTAACAGAAGTTGTGGCATTACAGAGGCTTGCTTGAGGTGAGAGACGGTTACTACTTCCATAATGTGTGGAATCTACGTCTCCGCAATTCCCTTGGCAACACAGTTTGCCCCCCCTAGAACGTACTAATAGGAGTAAATGAAGAGTGGAGCAGAATGGAGACACCGTGGCCAAACTTTGTTGACTTCCCTGTGGAGGGGATAATCTGATGGCGCCGTGCAGACAACGAGTGAATGGAGGGTGGAGCGGGGTGAAGATACTGCGGCCAGACTGTTGTACTCCCTGCAGAGGTGGCAGCCTGGGGGTACCATGCAGCTGGAAGTCACATGTCTGGTGCTGGGCCAGCAAAGGTGGCAGATCAGTTCCTTCTGATAGGTTCTGCTCAAACTCTCCACCTTCTAATCTCGTTACATTGACACACAACCTCATCTCACTGAGCATGCTCTCTAGTCGACAGACGGAGACGCTTTCCTCCCCTTGGGTCAGGACATCGCCTGAGGAGACCCCTCAGGATCGACAGCCCTCTCCCATCTTCTGGGTGAGAGGTAATTTGTACGCTAGGCACTAGTTAGGAATCCCACACTGCAGTAGAGAATTTCCTATACTGACATTTGAAATCTGTTTCCAAATGCTGCATTTGAATATATAGTGCTATTTGTGAATCCGACCACTTGTTTTGAAGGCAATTGGACTTACAGTCGACAGATTGTCGGTGAATTTGATACTGCTGGAGTCGAGCTAATAGTAGATGACACTATTTGGGAACTTGATTCGCTCCTAGGAAGGCAATTGGACCGACGGTCAGCAGACTGTTGGTGGATCTGATATTGCCAGAGTAGGGCATATACCTAACCCAGTATTTGGTATCCCTATTAAGACATGAGTCCAGTTGCCCCCAGTCTCTCTAATCTTTGAAGATCAACTGCAATGCAAGGAGTTTAATCTCTTATCAAATTTGCCTCCCTCTCCCCATCAAACTGCAACATTTGCACATTGTTTAAGATTTTTGATGCTTTCTGCAGCAAAAATGATGTATTTACTGTGGATGTTTATTCAGGAAGTGGGGAAAAATGCATGACCATTTCCAGGATCCTTTCCAATGATCATTTATTCTGAAATGCTGAAATTTTTATCAAACTTTTGCTTTTATGTGATGCCTTTTGAAGTTGGAAGAATTCTGACTGCTTAAGGTCTGGTGTTGCTCAGCAGCAGTTTATTATATTTTAAACAGTTTTTCTATGTCACAGATTCTAAGTCTTTACCTTACCAACCTAAGACATAAAAAAAATGAGTATAGGCTGTATAATAATGAGAGATGAATATAAAAACTATCTCTTTGATTTGGATTTCTCTTAGTCAGGACTTCATACATGTACAGATGCAAAGGCAAGGAGCACAAATAACGCTACAAACAGGGGTGACAAAGCTTTGTTTTTCTGCAGCACTGCCAAACCTGGCATCAGAAGGCGTGGTAATTCAGTTTCTGTCTACTTTTTTTTTTTTCTTTCAAAGAATACACATTAAGCCATCAGATTATGAACTTTAAGTTCTCATATTTACAGTTTTTTTTACTTAATACATGTTAGAATATTAGCCATCATAACTGCTCTTTAACCATTCCATTACTGCCTGTTCTCATGGTAATTTGACACTGAAGTAGGGATTACAGCCTAGATTTTGCACTCCTAGCAAGAAATCCTGAGTGAGTAGGTCAAACTTACATAAGCTCTAAACAACTATTTAAGTGATATTTCCTAATTGAAAACTGAACTCTCAAAGCTTCAAGACAGCTCAGATTTCCCCCTCCACCAGTTCCCTAGTCTATGGAAAGTATCCTCTGGACTTGTGAATAAGCCTTGTCATACAGAAGAGAATTATGGATTCTGCTGAGAACCGAGAATCAACTTTAGCACTCTCACCATGATCTGAGACTGTCTTTAGCCATCAGAGAAAAGAAAGCACACGCTCATGACTTGCTGCACTTATCTGTGCCCCTGGAGACGAAAACAGGGGCTTTAGCAAAGAGTGGGCACCTAATGATTTTGGTTTCTCCCTCAAAGGTTAGGTTTCTGACCATCCTTAAAAGTTGACATTCAGATTTATAACTTTTGCAAGTAAAGATCTTTAAGCGTCAACAGTTGCCTTCAGACGCAAGTCACGCCTGACAGCACCACCAGCTGTGAAGGGCAGGGAATAAGTTGACCATTTCCTTGTTAATGTCTCTCTTTTTTTTCTCACATCTCTCTCTCTCTTTTTTCTTTCTTTTTTCTTCTCTTAATTTCAGTGGTTGAAATCTTATCTAAATTTTTGGATTCAAAATTTATAACTATGCAAAAGCCTAAAAATAATGAATTTTGTATTTTAAAAAACCTGGTTTTTTAAATTCATACCAGGAGGAAACCTCTTTCAAAGCTTATTTTAGTCTTAGAGCTTTATAATTAGAGATGGAGCAAAATGAAATTAAATATGTATTCTGCATTTTTGTAGTTTATCAAACTTTTTATTTTCACTCACTGTGATCCATTAAAAAGTTGAGAAGAGCAGTCTTTAAAATGAGAAGTCTATCAGTGCAATCAACATTCTTGACTATTTGGATGACACTCTTAATAACAAGTGATAGGAACCGTAAAAGGACCTAAACAGATAGACATCATTCATTTACTTTGGGATAATATCAGACTCTCTTTCCTTCTTAAACTTCTATTTCACTTAGATAAAAAATGGAGACTCTGGAGGAAAAAAATGTCTTGGCCTAATTACGTGGAAAGAACGGTATACTTGGAACTTCCCTTATACTGGCATGCTATTCTTTGAAATATGTCCAAAGTGCTTATATATTTTACTCCAGCTGGCATGTACCTTAGCCCTGCCACCGTCAAGAGCTGAAAAGGTTTGCTCAGTAACTTTAAAAAGTTTTCTTGCATTAGACACACTATCAGATGTTAGCTTTCACAACAGTACCATTGATGTCTCCAAAACTTATTTTATCAATCTGTTTTTGTTTCTTTTAAATTTGTTCTTAGTCAGATGGAATTTTCATTCATTAAGTAGAAGAATAATAAACCGTGAGATTATGTGTGCCCATATGGTAACTATTTTTAAGATCTTTTATTGCACATTACCTTCAGCTGAGATGAGGTAACACATCAAGAAAAAGAAAATCAAGATTGAACACAGATATAAATTTTAATTTACACTAAAAATTGAATTCATACACTCACAATGACTAAGCTATAATGTTTGACAGCCCTCTTGACTAAAACTATAAACTTTAAACAAGAATTATTGGCAATCTGTGAACTTATTATATTAAATATTGAATTATAAGCAGGGTAAGTCCTCTGACACTGCAGAGCAGGCCAGTGCCCTACTCTTGAATCCATAAATTTTTTCTGCTATGTCCTCTTGATGACCTTATGAATCTGGAATACTTTTCTCCTCAATGTCATGCCTACATGCTTTGGACATATCAATATAAAGCAAAAGTTGTGTGCTTGAATTTACTAGAAAGATTTTAGGGTCTTCAGTGTCTTGAGTGAAATGGCTGATTACTTATAGTCAAGATGGATAACAGCCCACCTGTCTAGCATTTTTTTAAATTCTAACATTTCTGCCTTGTTCTTGGGAGAAATGACACCATTATTCACCTTCAGGAGTCATTCTCTAGAGGATGGGAACTCAAAACTCCTATTGGTTATTTCAGTAAAACAGTTTGGTTCACAGGAAGAATTGAATTACGGTTGACTTGTCTTTAGTATTTCCTTTTAGTCAGACCAGAGCATCTCTCCTTGCACCTGCTGAGGTTTTTTGTTTGTTTGTTTGTTTCCCATTGCAACACCAAAGAGCCCCCCATCTGCATCTCATGTAGGTTCTGGTCTCCCCTCTGCTGCCCTCTACATAGGAGCTGATGTCATGCTGCACGAACTTTGGAGTTTTCTTTTTTTCTCAGGAATTAGACATAATTGGATGCATCACTAAATGTCTATTCTACCTAGAATGGAAAAAAAGGAGCAGAGCAGGAGGTGAGTAACCACTACTAGCATGTTCTTTTTCTGACCTGCATCATGCTCACAATCCATATCAGAGGGGGCTTTGAAGAGAAGAATCTCAGAGCAAAATTATATAGTCCATAGAGGTGAAACCCAATTAAAATTTTGAAATGCATCATATAAGCTGTTGTCCATCATGCAAAGATCAAGTTGCAAATCTGTTCTCAGAGCAACAGAAGATTTTCAGAGAACAGTTGTACATTTGTCTAAATTCCTAATGATACCATTAGCTAGGCATTGTTTTTCTGGACATGCTCAGAAATGACAGATGTGACAGGGAATCAGTATTTCAGAAGATCTGAATTTGTATCTTACTCAAGGGTGTCAGTATCAGTGGTGCTCAAGTCTTTTGCATTTCTAGCTATAAAGTCTCTCATGGCTGCACTTGTGGGCTGAACATAAAATAAACAACACTTTTAGGGTACAGACCAAATATATTGAGTCAATGATACACTGCGCATGCAATAGATTCAACATTTATCAGTCAAACTGATACAAACATATCCTTTTGCACATACATGCACATGACAATGTTTAGCTAATAACAAGTTTAGCTAATAACAAGCAGGCTTAGCCAGAAAAAAAATAATGACTGCCCTTAATTCCTGTATTTCTTTCATAAACTTATAAGCTGTAAAGAGGCTGCAAATCAGAGAAATTGTTCTGGCAATGATAGCTCACCCACATAGAATCATAGAATAATTATGGTTGGAAAATATCTACAATATCAAGTCCAGTCCTAAACCCTTCAACACCATACCTGCCAACCCATGTCCCTAAGCACCTCATCTACACGTTTCTTGAACACTTCCAGGGATGATGACTCCACCACTTCCTTGGGCACCCTGTTCCAATGCTTCACACTCTTTTAGTCTGTCATCTTGATTCAGGCTTCATGAATCCCTTCCCACAATAGTTCTTATCTGCTATTAATGCATGAAATATTGTTAGTATCATAACCTAGAAAGTCCAGTTCCAGCATATCTGCCATTTCTGTGTTAATCTTAATGATCATAAAATTTAGTTGATGGCAAGAAATCAGATAGGTTTATTATCTACCAGGCATGACCTTAACATGCTTATTTTGACAGTTTCAAAGAATACAACACAGAAGGCACCTGGATAATGAAACACTATAGTGCATAGTTTTGCACTGTCCGTGTTTTGACCCAATTGTCAAAACCATTGCATGTTAGACAGCACCTTCATGCCCCCATACTACTACTCTTTTCAAAACATGATATTTACTAACTAGATAGCAAATATTTAATAATAATGACTCCCTTGCTCTCTTTTGTCACAACTGCATGCATTTTACCATCCTCTTAGTCTGTTCTTCATAAAAGGTTCATCAGACACACTGTTCAGTTGACGTTTTATCCAAGCCTGTAGATGAATATACATATTAAACAATATGCCAGCACGGCACAGCAGTCACAGATGTGATGTGTACTGCTAGATCTGGGAAGAGGCCAATAACTGAAAATCAGCTGCAGCTGCTGGAGGAATCCTTCTAACTGCAGTTTGCTCTCCTGCTCACACATGGATGGCATGACAACTTGTACAGGTGGAGCCTTCGCACTACCGATCTCTGAAACTTTGTGGAGATCACGCTGTGCTTTTAGTCCTTCAAAACTGTCTGAACATTTAGCAGTAGTTATATTCATTATCTAGAGATAAAATACAAGACTGAGACTTACCTTTTGTATGTTGAGTAAAGCATTTATTTGCACAGAATCCTGTCACTCATGTTTAATATTAGAAGTGTTCTTAATCAGCCAGAACTGGAACACAGTTATCTTTTACACAGACACCTTGCCTACCTGCTAAATAATACAGAACTTAAAGACACTCCTGATAACCAAACCAATAAAGTTTTTTAGCAGGTAAAGTAGCAGTTAGCTTGGAAGTTGTGTTGTTAAAATTAAATATAGTGTATGGCAATGGCAATGAGATGTGTGATAAGGACATAAAGTCGTGGGTTAAAAAGTCACCTAACTCAAACTCAGTGACCGAAGATAGAGTGGCAGTAAGTGCCAGAAGCAACTGAATAACCTTGCAGTCTGGAGGAGTGGATCTGAAGGCCATACTGGATCCTCATACTGTGCTTCTGCAGACAGCAGCTGGGAGGTTGCAGGGAGGCCTTGAGGTCCTCCAGTCAGAATTTGTCAGGGTACTTTGGGACACAAAAGGTTTAAAGCAGGAGAGGATGATAGAGTGAAAGTTAAGGAGAGAGGAGACCACTGCAGCTGAAAACTCTTAAAACCTAACACATAAGAAAAGACCTGGCCACTAACACATACCCAAGAAGCAGACTGGGATTTAAATATTCTCAGGCACAGAGGAAGTATTACTGAAAGAGACTCTTCATGTCTTTAGGTGAGTGAACAGCTTGCACACAGTGCCTTTCAGAAGTCTGGATTTTGAATTCCTATTGGAGACATCTAGCCCAGACCAAATTGCCAAATCCTTAGAGAGACACAGGCCTAACAACTAAGTATCTCCTCATCTAGCAAACGAATCGTTGAGGATCAGCTCTGCAAATGTTTATTTGTTCTCAAATATTAAGTTAAAACTGAATCAAAACAAGTGATTTCCATAGCAGAGTTAGGAACATCTGGTTAATTTCTGCCATGCTGCATTTTGCCGTTTTTTTTTTAATCTTTCTTTGCAGATCTACTCCTGAGTTTCCACTTCCTATTTCAACAAGTGTCTATTCAGCTAAAATCCAGCTTTTTATACCTAGGTTCTTGTTTTCAGACCATCTAACACTGTTCTTACAGAAACAGAATGTTTTTAAAACAGATTTACAAATTGCAGATACTCTGAAATTTTGAACAGTTAAATTTTGAACATATTTAAAACAAAGCATTAAGCTAATACTTAAAAAGCTGTATAGTGTCACAAATACTAAAGGAATTCATCTTGTTAATTCTTGAATTAGAAAGGCAGGTCTTTCACATTGGAAAGCCACAGGTTTTCCATCTTCCTGAGGTTAACATGTTTGCAAGTAGTAGTATATAAAGTATTTATATTAGTTGACTTAAACCTCAACAAAATGAATATATTCCTTGTAACTACATGTATTTCAATAAATAAGGAGTGTATCCTCTTGTCACAAAATAGTGGGTTCCAACAACTCCAGTTTTCTTAAATCACACTTATAATGACTGAAACTATCTAATTTGCACAAAAGAGCAATGGAAAATTAATTTAAGAACACATTTGGTTTCACATATGTTTGCAATAAAACTGTTGTTTTAAACGGCTTAATTAGAACAGTTTGTCATACTTACTGGAAACCAGCAGAATGGTATCACTGCAACTACACAAATTAGAGAGGGAGTAAAAGAATCAGAAGGGGAAGCAAGAGCACAAGTGTCCTGAGATTCCTAAAGAATTCACCAGTTCTAGGTGAAGAAAAATAAAAAAAGAAAATCTCTACATTCTCCTCCTTTCCCACACACATCTTTGTGTGTGACCACAAGATTTTGTGCAATTATTGGATTTTTAACTACTTTTTTTTCACAGTGTTTTTCATATGTTTTCTTAGATGGGGGAATTGCAAATGTTTTTTACAATGTGTTTAATCCATTTCATGATATCATCAGCAAATGTGGTTCCAGCTATGCTGTGTATCTCACCATGACACCAGACAGAGCAAAGGGAAACCCTCCTTCTTCTACCTCTAGTTTTCTCCGTGGGATTTTCTGGTTGGCAGCTCTAGCTCCTGGCTGGTCTCCTCAGAAATCCATCTAGCTTATTATGGCAGGAGAGTTGGTGGAAACATGATGGCATAGAAACCACCGGCTGGGAAGCTCAGCAGAAGTTTATGGAATTCAAATGGAAATAATTTACAGTAACTTCTGCAGCTGTCCCGGGAGCAGGTCTTTCAGCCCGAATCTCCTTGCATGCTGGCTCTGACCTGAACACTTGACACACTCACTTTCCTCCCTAGCCAGCAGCTTGCTGAGTGAAAAATTTCGACAGCCCATCAGACGTAACTTTCTTTCTCCACAAGCTCAATGACATTTATTCATATGCTTCTTGCCACATGTTTCTACTTCCCTTCTTCAGGTACTTTCAGTAATCTCAGTGTTGGTCCAGCAGCACCAGAGAGCCGAGCTTCTTCAGATAACCCCACTTAGACATATCCTTTCCACTTTACCTCTCCCCTTTCATGTAATTGTAGGACTTGACTATTATGTGACTTAACTTTCCACCAACCCAAACACACTTGTATTTTCCTTGCCTTTTCTCCAAATTAAGGAATATTTCATTGATACTCATGAGGGATACTCATTTCCCAGCAGGAACAGCTTCAATACTTCAGACCAGTCTTGCCAGGTAGCACTTCAGTCAGCACTGCGCCTCTCAAAAGTTCCATCCGCTCACCAGCACCTCATATAAAAGCTAAAGCTGCAGTGTTTGTTTTCACAAGGTTTTATGTTTGTCAGAAATACCATGAGCATAATGTGGAGTCTTAGTCAGACTGATGAACAGATAATGCTTATTGCTTTAAAGTATTTTAAACATCTGTATAACATGCACGTATAATTGTATGTATATTTGCATTATATAATGCACATATAATTGTACGTGGTCAGATTTAAAAGATATTTACGTATTTTAGAAAGCAATATATGTTTCAACAGATGTTCAATTAACATTGTAGTGAATGAAAGTTAGATGCGTACCTTTTACAACCTCGGTAATAGTCAAAGGTTAAAGCTGGTTCGCTGGTCAAAGATTAAAGTTCCTTCGCACCATAATTTTCCTTTAGAAGCCATCCCTCAAAATCAAGACAAGTCAAAGCCATACATTGCTTTTCTGTTTCCTGATTTCTCCCTTTAGTCTCTACAAGGAGATTTTCTCTCCTTCTCTTCCAGATTAAGCATCTTCCAGGTAAATTGGCAATAAAATGGTGTTAAGACCTCTCCACTGTCTAAGCAATTAGGCAGGCAAGTAGACAGCAAGCTTGAGTAAGCAAAGATTTATTAGCAAGAAGAAAGATTTATCTCCATACTTTCCTGCCAGACAGTCTTTTATCTTTCAATAAAAGGAAGAAATGAGCACCAGTTTTCTTGGGAAAAGATGGAAATAATTGACAGAAAATTTTCGCTCATATATATCTTCCATTATGTCTTATGCTTACTTATGCCTTCTAATTGTAAACCTACATTTTTGAATCATGCAGATACTTATTGTATTTCATATTTTGATTTATATCCCACCAATATATCACTAGGAATATAAAATAATATACAGAAGTAGTAACAATTTGGAGTCATATGTACCAATGTCATGAGTAAGATAATCATGGTCAAACTGAAACAGTAAAAATAAAATTAAAGAACAGTAAGTATAAACCCATTTATCTTCCCTCCTTCCCCTTTATTTTATATCAGAAACAGAAGATTTTATGATCTTCTAGTTGAAGAAATTAGTCTTTTAACATAGTCCTCAGAATTTGCACTGAGTCTGAATCACAGATGGAGTGAAATAGGGAGAACTTGTCTCTGTCTTAGTTACATATGTCTTTACTCAGATACAAAATACAGTTACCAAGTCTGTAGTATGGCTTTCTCCCATCAGCGTAGTCTTTTGAATTAAACACTTCAGTGCCAAGGAGACACTGTTGTTAGTGTTCCTTTCTTCTTCCCTTTAGTCCAAACACTACTAGGAAAAAAAAAAAAAAAAGCTAAAGCTAGATGCTAGATGCTTTTATAGCCTCCAGAGATAGAAGAATTATATTAGAACTTAAGTGGTGGAGAGTGCTGGCAAGATAAAATCTAATCTAAAAGAAAAAGGCTCAGAAGAAAAATACTTACAAAGTTAAAAAAACAAAAACATGCACACAAACAATATTCAGGATAAAATTTGAATTCAAGGTTCTCAAAAGCAGCTCAGTTTTCAGGGAAATCTCACTCCCTCCTTTTTTTTTTTTTGTCTTTAGGAGATGTATATGATTCCAAGTGAACTATTTGTTTCTCCAAACTTGACTTTGGAGTAGAGGGTATGCAACTTCTGCTCCATTGCTGGTTATGAAAAAGGCAAACAACATAAGTCTGTTAAGAAAGAGAGGATGAAAAATGGAAACCAGCACTCATTTATTCTTGAGTCTTAGTAATAAATAGGGAATTTTTAGAAAGGAGGAAGGAAAATATGGTTGTTTGTGTCTCAACATGTTATGTAATGTACCTGCTATAGTTAGAAATTTTCTGTAAGTATGTTCATCTATGAAAAGACACCAAGGATTACTCAGCAAGTGGTTCAGCAGGCTACTTGTACAGTAAGATAAATTGTAACATTTCCAAGTATTTTATTTTATTTTATTTTATTTTATTTTATTTTATTTTATTTTATTTTATTTTATTTTATTTTATTTTATT